>WTXH01000223.1:0-58244 GCA_022376555.1 Russula compacta
CCGTGAGTGTCCGTTTCCCTATATGGGGTAAGAAGGGACGCGTGGAATACAGGATGGATCATCCATGACGCGGGGAGTTGAAGCAGGAATGCGACCGGGGATACCTCTTTGAGGATCTTGAAGGGGCCGTACCTCTTTGGGTTTAATTTGGACCCTTGATGCCGGAGTGTTAGGTGGGTCCCCTCCAACCATACGTGATCCCCGGCTTTGTATTGTCCCGGTGGTGTTTCGGCCGCCTTTTTGTTAATGGCCTCGATCGCCTGCTCTCGTGCTTCTTCCATTCGTCGGGTTCGTTGTTCCACCGCTTCATTGTTAGTCCGGACCCCAAGGTCCCCTGGCCCTAGGGTTGGTTCGAAGCCGATAAGGATTTGATTGGGCGATAGCCCAGTGGTGGTGTTTCTTCGGTTGTTATGTACTGCCGTTGCGACCGCGACCCACTCTGTCCAGTCGTCTGGTTGTCCACCCGTCACTAGCCGCAGTACTGCTCTATCCATTGGTTCTTTCGCTCGGACAATCCATCGGTTTGAGGGTGGGCCGCGGTGGAGAGGTTCTGCTGTATCCCAAGCTTTCTCGTGAGTGCTTTTCCGAAGCTCGACGTGAATCGTGGGTCCCTGTCGCTGATGATTTTCTTCGGTAGCCCGTACCATGGGTAAGGTGGGTCAGGTAAAGCTGGGCAACCCCTGGCCCTGTGATGTTCGTAGAGCATGGTAAGAATAGGGCGGCGCGGGAGCACCCGTGGTCCACAATGGTGAGGATTGCGTCCAGTCCTCGTTTTGGCGGTAGGCCGGTTATCAAGTCCATGGCTATGGTTTCGAAGGGTAACGTGCCTGGTGTAGAGGGGATTCGATAGAGTGGAATGTGGGGTCGGTGTGTCAGTATCTTGGCTTGCTGACAGGTTGCACATCCTTTCACATAGTCTGCAATCCATCCTTTCATCCCTGGCCACCAGTACCGTTCCTGTACCCTTCGTAGGGTTTCGTCCTTCCTGGGTGGCCCGACGTGGGGGTGTCATGGGCGTTCTTGACGATGGCTCGCCTGAGCTCTTTGAGGTTTGGTACGACGGTTTTTCCGTGAATTGTCTGTGCTGCTCGGATCCTGTGGGGCGGAATGATCGTGACGTCCTTGTTATCGTCTTCACCGTGATCTGCGTTCGATGGTCTGGACAGTGCATCTGCTGCCGTGTTAGTCTTGCCTGGGATGTACTCCAAGATGTAGTCGTATTCTTGGAGGTCTGCGTGCCATCGTGCGGTTCGTCGATTCAGGTTTCTTGGCGACTTCCAATATTGAAGGTTGGCGTGATCAGTTCGGATTATGAATGGTACTTTTGTCCATCCTAAGTAGTGTCTCCAGTGGGCCAGCGCCTTCATAACGGCCAGCAGTTCTCGTTCATAGATATCGTAGTTTCGTTCTGTGGGTGTGAACGTTGCTGAGTAGTATGCCACTGGATGCAATATTGGTTTGTGTCGCTGGGCTAGGGTTGGTGTGAGGTTCTTGTGTTGTCCCTCCTGTGAGAGTACGGCGCCTACGCCGTATGCTGATGCGTCGACATGAAGCGTGAATTGTTTCTCGACGTCTGGTTGAAGCAGTACTGGGCTGCCACACATTCTTGTTTTTAGTTCTTCGAATGCTTTCATTTGTGCTTCCCCCAGTGCCAGGGTGTGGTTTTCTTTGTTAGTTCGAGTAGGGGTCGTGCAATTTTTGAGTAGTTCGGGACGAAGTACCGGTAATAGCCCGTGAACCCCAGGAAGCTTCTGACGTCTGTTGGGTTTTTCGGTGGCGACCAGTCCGCAATCCCCTGTAGCTTTTTAGGGCTCATCCGGAGATGCCCTTTCCCTACAATGACTCCGAGGTATTCAATTTCCTCCTTCTCGAACTGACACTTCTCTGGTTTGAGGTAGAGATCGTTTTCTTCCAGTTTGTCCAGCATTCGGTGGACGTATTCTCGGTGTCTGGCTGTGTGTTGCTCCTCGGTCTCGTGTGGTCGTTTAGCGGTGTGGACAGCGATGTCATCCATGTATACGGAGAGCCAGCCTTCTCCTACTTCTTGTCGGAAGATGGTGTTCATCATCATTTGGAAGGTGGCCGGGGAGTTAGTAAGACCAAAGAACATGACTGTTGGTTCGAACAGTCCTTCGTGGGTGAGAAAAGCGGCTTTCCATTCGTCTCCTTCTTTTATTCGGATATTGTTGTAGCCCCATCGCACGTCAACCACCGTGAACTTCGTGCATCCGCTGAGTCGGTCCACGACTTGTGGGATGAGGGGCGAGACGTTTCTGTTCCTCTTCGTCCACTTGTTGACAGGCCGATAGTCCTGTACTGGTCTTAGTTTTCCATCTTTTTTCTTCACGAAGAAGAAATTGGCTGCGTATGGCGATTTCGAGATACGGATGGTTCCCCTCTTTAGGTGCTCTTGTACGAATTTGTGCATCTCGGCTTTCTCCTCCTGCGTGAGGGGCAGTAGTCGTCCTGGCATTGTATCGGGGGCTCCGGGTAGTAGTTCAATAGCGTGATCCCATATGGTAGAGCTGGGCATCCTCTGTGAGTCTTCTTCGCTGAAGACCTTTTGTGCCGTCTGTATTCGGCTGGTATAGTGTCGTTTTGTGCTGGGTCGCTTATGGCACCTCCTATCGTCACCCTTCCTAGGAGGTATGTTTCGGTTCGCTTTGGGAGTGGTCGTGGCATGTTCTTGGTTCGTGGCACGTATACTGCTTTTGCAGCATTTGGTGCTGAGAGGACGATAGGGAGGTGGGTGAAGTCGATCCATCCCTTTTTCCAGTCAATTCTTGGCTGGACGGAAGCGAACCATGGGTACCCGAAGATGGCTTTATGGTCTCCCAGATCTGAAAGGAAGAACCTCTGGTTCGTGGTCTGCGTCCCTGTTTTGAACTGTAGGTCGGTATAGTATTGAGGGCTCCGCTCTTGTTCTCTGTTCCGTCGACATTAAATAGTGGTCTCGGTTGGCCAATCGTTTGATGGGGAGTCGCAGCCATTTGGCGTAGCCCAAGCTCATAAAGTTTTCTGTGGCCCCTGAGTCCACCAGGGCCACTCCTTCGGCTCTCTTTGCAATCGAACGTGCATAGAAACGAACTGTCATAGACTTTCTTGCCGATATATACACGTTGTCACTATGAATCCGCCTAAGCAGGGCCGATCTGATTAGGCAGAGGGAAAATCCTGTGCGACCCCCATTTCTTTAGCTAGTTTGATTTGATCGTCGAGGGACATCCCTTCGAGTTGTGCCCGCATAGTAGCCACGGAGGTTCCCTCTGATGGTTCTGCCATCTGGTAATCTTGATCTTCTTCCTCCTGGAAGTCAATCAAGTTGGCTTGTCTGGGGTTCTGCCTGTAGGGGTTTCTGGGTGGTTGCCGTCTTTCGGGACAGGCGCGGGCAAAGTGCCCTTCTCTCCGCAGTTGAAGCATCGCATGGCTTCATACCCTGGTGCCGAGACGTTTCCCCTTGCGGGTGGTCCCGTTCTTTGCCTCCAGTTTCCTCGTCCCCTCCAATTGTTAGGGGTGCGGCCTCTGGATAAGTCCATGGGTACCGGAGTGTTGTTCATTGATGGTGGCGCGTTGGTTGAATTGTATTGGGGGCGATTCCCCTGGTTGTATCGCTGTTGCCAGTTCCTTTGTTGGAACGGCGGTGGTCTGGGCGGATTGTTGAATCGTTGGAATGGTGATTGGGCCCCAAGGGTTTTCTTCAGGATACCATCTATGATGGTTTTCCCTTGCGCGATGGTTTTGACCTTCTCTTTAAGGTCATGGTAGTTGAGGGGGATCGGGGGTTTCAAGGTATCGTGTAGAAGAGATGCTGGGATTCCCTGGAGGAAGATGTTGTAGGTCTCTTCATTCCCTAGCGTGTATCCCGCCTTTCTCGCCAGGCTTTCAAATCTGGTGATGTATTCGTCGTAGTCGGATCCCTTCATCCGACAGTCTCTGATTTCGTTTCGGGCCCGCTGGGCCGCTTGGGTGTCCTGGAACTGTTGGCTGAACTCCAGGAGGAATTGATCCCATAATGCGGGGATGTTGTCTTGGGGCATTTGGAGTCTGTCGATCCATTCGCCCATATCTCTGACCCATTGGGCCGTGTTTTCTCCTTTGATGAGGGTGAGGGTGAAAGCGATTTTTTTGAAAGGGGAGTTATATCCCGCTACGTCTGCGTTCAGGCGCAGATACCCTTTGACTTCTTCAATGAAGTCGTCAGCTTTGGACCTGTCTCCCAGGAAGACTTGTGGGAGTGCCCCCATCGTTTTAACGTCAGCGGCTGCTGCCACTGGTATTTGAGGGGCGTTTGGGTCTGGTCCTCCTGGTCCTCCTGGTCCTCCTGGTCCTCCTGGTCCTCCTGGTCCTCCTGGCCCTCCTGGAGGTCCTGACCTTTTGAGGACTTGTCTGAGGACGTTCTGAATATGTTGTGGTGCGCTTTGGGTGGTTGTGGACGGTTGTGCGGCCACGGCTGTGGCGGTGGTGGTCTGGGTGGACATGGCCTGTAGGACGCTAGGAATTCTCGTTCCTGCTGGAATGGCGTCGGTAGGTATTCCTTGTAGTGGAGTGAGGGTTCTGATGGGGAATACTGGTGCTTTTTCTTCTACCGGTGTGATCTTGATTTTGTTGAAGGCGTCCTCGATTTCCTTTACTGCTTCGTCTGATTCGGAATCGGAGACGACCTCTGGCTCTTCTAGTTCTTCGTCAAGAAGCTCGTCAGCTTCTGATCCCTCTGTGTCGTATTCGTGTAGCTGTGGGACGGCTGCTCCTAGTGTATACCGTCTTGGTCCCAATGAACTTCTTTCCACCTGTCGTCGTGGATGCACACCAGCTTTGGATTGGTCGGCGCCTTGCCTCTTGGTGTAACGATAATCTGTATGTCTCGGTTCGTGGGGTTGGCTGGATGCTCTTTGGAGATATACCGAACTCTGTGGTTTCTTCTGCCGTTCACGGCGTCTACCCAATCGAGGGTCGTAGTCTGCAGTGTCTTTCTGAACTGCTAGCCGTATTGGAAACAAGTTGAGTCTAATGTCACCGCCAAGGGTTTGACAGCAACAATAGACACACTAAGTCGATAAGCTAGACCTCGCAGTGGTCTAGAAGACTGATAGAGAGGAAGTCGACCTGCAAGTCAATGTCGATGTCGGGTTACCGCTTGCTGAGCTCCGACTCAGTAGCCACCCACAGGGAAGTAGAACACTGCTAGAATTGAGACAAGAGACTCAACTTGCCTCTACCAGGCGTAATGAGTCCCCTATTTATAGTACATAGTACATGAGGGCAGGCCTAGGGCCTGAAGGGGCAGTGCTACCTATTTATACTCTGAAACACAAGGAGAACAAAAGCAACCAGTAGCAAAGGTCGCTCAAGAAAATCACAGGCTGATCGATATGAAACAAGGAGCAAACATGAAACGGGGCACGAACTCTATACTTGGCCGGTTCCACAACTTACAGGGGCGCGATGGTGTTGAACCATCACCCCAGGCCGGTTACAAAGTCAGTAGAAGGGGCTTGCTGAATGAGAATATGTGAGATGGGAGCATGTGTGTGATGAGAGCAGGAAAGAGCAACAAACACAAGACAAGAGTGAGAGGAGCAGGATGAGACCAAGAGTGAGTGAGATGGAGACAGAAAATAAGACCAAGAGAGCAGGGAGGAAGGGGGAGGAGGGACAAGGGTGAAAGGGAGGGAAGGGGCAAGGGGGGGCAAGCCATGAACAAGAGAAGTGGGGCATTGTTTGTAGAATGGAGACAATTTTTCAGGGCACATCTGAGCTGAGTACTCCCAGTTATGGTCTGGTGCATGCATTTGTAAGGACATGAAACGTAATATGTCAGCCAACTATACTACAACAATCCTACCATATTCAAGTAGACCACAATGCCATCTTTCATCGGCAACATGGGACAACATTCACTCTCAGTACTTGTATACTTCCCCCCCTTCCTCACACCTGTAGTCCTTTCCGTGCAATGTCCATTCTTCTCCTTACTGAGCCCAGCGCGCTGCTAATTAGTGAGAGCGGGCACACGCCATGGCCCATACACATACATGAGGCAAGTGGCCTCAAGAGGGCTGGGCAGTGCCAGCGGCAGAAGGCATGGGATTACTGTGCAAGGATGCAGATATGAATATAAACAAAAAAAAACAAAAAAAAGGAAAACTCAACCATAGGAAAGGGTGAGCACAGTGACGGTGGATGCAGGGGGGGAGGGGCAAGGCGCAGCGGGTGAAAGAAGAGGGGAGGCAGCTGTGTGAGCAGGCATGGAATGGGCAAAGGGAGGCCATTGCCGTCGGGCAACATAGGCGGGCATGGTGGGTGCGGGCGTGGAGGAAGGCAGTGCCACAGCAGTGGGCGAAAGCAGGTGGGCAGCAGGTTGCAGACATGAATATAAACATAAAAAAAGAAAAGAGAAGGAAAACTCACACAGGAAAGGGTGAGCACAGTGATAGTGAATGCAGGGGGAAACAGGCAAGGCACGGCGGGTGAAAGCAGGGGAAGGCAGCTGCAAGCGGGCATGGAATGGGCGAAGGGAGGCAGGCCATTGCCGTTGGGCAATGCAAGCGGCCATGGTGGGTGCGGGTGCACGCAGGCAGATGGGGTCGTCCTGTGTGAGGGGAGAAGTAGTGCAAAATCGGATGCAGGAGGCAGGTGCGTGTGTGCGCAGACGGATGTGGGCAGGGCGGATGTGGGCAGGGTGGATGTGGGCAGGAGGGACACTTGGCATGTTTGTGCATCGGGTTTATCATGAGCTCAAAGCAGAAAGAAGGGGGAAAGGACTCACCCACAAGGACAAGTGGGCACAGGCCGGCATGGGCAGACATAAGCACAGACACGGTGACAGGTGGGGGCTGGTGTGGCCAGTGCCAGGTTGCAACCATGAGCAAAAAGAAGAGAAAAATAAATCAGTACTCACCCACTTCCATCCACAGCCAGGAAGGTGCAGGCACAGTATTGTAGCCTGGCGCAATCGGGTGCAGGGGCACATGTGTGCAGACAGACATGGGCAGGGCGGACGTGGGCAGGGTAGATGTGGGCAGGAGGCGCACTGGTGGGCGCACAAGAAGCCTCAGCAACACTACTACGATGTAGCCCATGTGCTGGGGATTGGTGAAAAGATTGGAGCAGCGCAGGCACACATAGAGCATGAGGACTGCATAGGCAATGAGGATGAGCAGCCCACCAAGGGAGAAGCCAGTTACGATGAGAAAGTTGAGCACATACACGAGGCCGGGGTGCATGCGGCACACACGAAGGTGTGCGCTGCAAGGTGATGGTAGAGACTGGAGTAGGAGCCCCAGGTGGCACCAACTGTGCTCAGGGGGACAATGAGGGCAGGGTGCAAGGTGCGCATCCTTTGCTGTACCCTTTCTTGCAGTCCTCTGGCAGGTCAACGAGTTTGGATGTGGTCTGGTTCATGTGCATGCTGGTCGAGTGGATGGGATTGTCCTTTCCTGTGCCGGAATGGCCATGTGCACATGATGAGCCAGAACAGAGTAAGAGCCATTGGAGAACCCTGAGTGTTGGAACAACAAGATGAGGGCACGGGGGGAAATCAAGAGGACATAGAGAGCAAAAATGCAAAGTGGGGCAGAAGTGAACCACCAGACCTGTACGAGCTACGGCTCAACCAGCTCAAAGCCATGCCTAAGCGGCTCGGATACAACCCGAGCCATTCATAAGCTGGAGCCATCTGACTGGCTCGGCTCGGCTATTTATGGCTTGACTCATGTGGCTCGCGGCTTGGGAGCCAAGCCATGGCAACACCACATACACATGACACTGAGGTGAGCATCTTTATTCCTTGTTCATAGCCTTTCATAGATACTTATGCACTGTAGTACAATCATTGTCCTACAGGTAAATACACTATAGTTATTGTGCCATACACACAACACTGAGTACAATCATTGTCCTACAGACAATGCATGCACACATCCATGATCTCTCATCTAATCCTAAGATTTGCATCAACAACATCCTCGTTTCTGGAAATTTTGACTGCAAAAACGTGATCATATTCATCATCCAGGATCCAACAGTCAATCCTAAAGTCGTCGGAGTCGGACGGGGTGGCTTTTTCTTTACCTTTTAACATGCGTGTCAGTTTACGGACTGTTTAAAAAATTGCTTACAGTTTGCAGCAAGGATAGCACTCGTGTGGATTTTTTCATTATATAAGGAATTACTGTAGCTACTGTAGCTCACTAGCATATGCCGATACCACAATACATAGCTATAACATGACCGCCTCAGTACCACGACATACGTGCCACAGAATACAAATACAGATTTCTAAAAAAAAAAATGTAGCCAAGAGTGGGGATGGTTACTGCAAACAAAAGTAGCCAAGCCAGAGACAAGGTGGTGTTGAGACAGAACGTCTGCATGGCTATGCCTGGACCAGACAGTCTCATGCTCAGGGGTTTGGTAGAACTGGCCTGGACATTACAAGGGGCACTTAATGCTCCAGGACAATTATGGACTTAGTGAGCACATGTCGGCACATGGACTGCATGGACACCTACATATGTATGATACCCTAGAACAATGTGATTATGCCCTTATGGCCAATCTAAGAACTCTCTTTTGTTATCTGACCCGATTATTGTATGATCGAACTGTTTCAGATTGACACTTTACCCACTGTCTTTACAATCAGGTAGTTACAGTCACATAGGCCATCAGCAAAACGACAAAATTCTTGCGAACTTTTGGGCACTTTTGGGCACTTTTGAGGCTTTTGAGCCTGTCGCACAAGTTGGCAAGCACCGACAAGTATCACAAGTATCGCAAGTGCCCAAGATTTAAATAAAACTAACCTAAACTGAACTAAATTAAATTAAATTAAATTGAACGCTATTTCAAAAACTCGTTGCTGTGGTGGTCAATGTAAGGATTAACAAAGTATGTGAGAAATACATCCAGAGAATCAGCGAAATGGAAATCCTCAGGTAAGAACGAAGATCCATAAATGGGAAGGAGATGAGCTGCCCTTGCAACGCAGTCAAGGGGAATAATGGAGAGAGTGCGACATCCGTTACCCTGAAATTCTGGCCAAACCACCCACATCCCAGTATCCTCATCTGGCTCGTTGTATGGAACTAACCAATGTACGAGCGCACAGGAATACTGCTTCCCCCTGAATTTGAACGAGAAAAACAGACGCACACAGCCAATAGCCATGCCAGGCATACCATCAAGCTCCGAGTTTGTCTCAACAAACATTGTGTCGTAGCGGGCATACTCTCCGCGCCAGTTGGGATTTGAACGGATGCGCTCACGGTACATCCCACCAGCACCACAAAGATCACTTGGCGCATAGAAGCGGGCAATGGCAGAATGGAAGATGGAGATGCTGCCAACAAACAAGGGACATTCGTTGAGTGGTACATCTTCTGGTGTCACTGCCACGGGTTGGACAGTAACAGTAGACACACTAAGTCGACAAGCTAGGACTTGAAGTGTCCTAGAAGACTTATAGAGTGGAAGTCGACCTGCAAGTCGATGTCGATGCCCGGGTTACCGCTTGCTGAGCTTCAACTCAGTAGCCACCCGTAATGAAGTAGAACACTGCTAGTATTGAGACAAGAGACTCAACTTGCCTCTACCAGGCGTAATGAGTCCCCTATTTATAGTACATAGTACTTGAGGGCAGGCCTAAGGCCTGAAGGGGGCAGTGCTACCTATTTTAAAGCCAGAACAATAACAACCAATGGCGCAAGCCACTCAAGAAATCACAAGCTGATACGTATGAAACAGGGCACGAACATGAAACAGGGTCAGAGTCCTCTATTTGGCCGGTTCCGCAACTTACAGGGGCGCAATGGTGTTGAACCATTACCCCAGGCCGGTTACATCACTCCTCCGCTAGACAGGATGCCCTCATCCTGTCTTTCTCCATGCTGATCGTCGGGCCAGCTGCGGTCGCTCGACCCCCACCATGGGAATCTTCTGCGCGGCTCTTGCCGCCACGAGTCGGTCTTCGCACGCTTATTTGGCAGCTTCAGACGCTGCCAGGTTCGCTTGAGCCAGGCGCAGCTCAGCACGCAAGATGTCAGTCTCGCGGTCCAGTACGCAGTAGCGCGAGACCTCGGCGAGGAGGTTCCAGTTATCCAAGGCAATGACGGCCTCCCGGAGCGGGTGGTAGTCAATTTCGGTTCCCCACAGGCGGGCGCGGAACCAAGGTGGGAGTGGGGAGAGGGGGAAGTCGTCGAAGTCGGGACGCGCGTACAAGTCGATGATTTGGGCGTCATGGTCGCCCATTGCATTGGCCGCCAGCCCGGCCACTCGTCCATCGTCCAGCTGTTTGATGAATACGGCGGGTTTCTCGCTGTTGGGGTGGTGATGGTGAAGTCCGGGAGTCTCCCCTCGTTGTCGACGTACCCATCAGGGCACAGGAGGGGCTCCCCGTCGATTTGCTGAATCCGCGCTTTAAGTTCGCGGTTATCTCGGTTGACCTCCTCGAACTGCTGTTTGAGGCATCGCGCCTCATCTTGGAACAACGTCTCACGTTGCTGGAGGGTGGCGGCGAGACCTGAGGCCAGCTGTCGAAGCTGGACTGGGCCGAGATTTTCGTATCCGTCCAAGACGGATCACACAGTTCCCGGGGAGAGGGGGCCTTCCCAGAAAGCGTTCGTTTCAAGGTCAGGGAAGGCGCCAGGGAGGTGGATGGAGCGAGAGGCGGGCGTGGCAGCGGGCGGTTCAGTGCGGGCGGTTGCGGCGGGAGACTGGCCAGGGGCCTCAACCTCGATGCTCGAGGAAGGGGGCGGAACTGGGACTGGAGCGGGGGAAGACATTGTGAAGTGGACGTAGTGTTAGAGGTGGAAGATGTGGAAGCTGTTGTTTGTACCGGGGGTTTCTGCTTCCCTTTTATGCTTTCTAAGGGCCGGCGTTTGTGATACTATCGAAGGAGATCCGGGGCGTGCACCTGGTCAGCTGGTTCCCAGGTGTTATCGCTTTCGGGGTAGCCCCGCCACTTTATTAGGTAGTGCAGCTTCTTTGATCGCCCTTGAAGACGGTGGTTTCTGATCTGTTCCACCTTGTATTGTTCTTCGTTATCGATTAATTCAGGGGGAGGTCGGGCGTAATTGGGCCCGTGAGAGTCCGTCTCTCTGTATGGGGTAAGGAGGGAGGCGTGGAATACCGGGTGGATCAACCATGATGCGGGGAGTTGCAGCATAAAGGTGACCGGGGATACCTCTTTGAGGATCTTGAAAGGGCCATACCGTTTTGGATTCAGTTTGGACCCTTGATGCGGGAGGGTCAGGTGGGTCCCTTCTAACCATACTTGGTCTCCGGCTTTGTATTGTCCTGCTGGTGTTTCAGCCGCCTTTTTATTGATCGCTTCGATTGCTCGCTCCCGTGCTTCTTCCATTCTGTGTACTCGTTGCTCCACTGCCTCGTTGTTGGTTCGGACTCCTAAATCTCCGGGCCCCAGCGTTGGTTCGTACCCGATTAGGATTTGATTGGGCGATAGCCCAGTCGTGCTGTTTCTTCAGTTATTGTGCACCGCGGTTGCAACTGCCACCCATTCCGTCCAGTCATCAGGCTGTCCACTGGTCACTAATCGTAGATATTGCTCTATCCATTGATTCTTTCGTTCAGAAAGGCCGTCCGTTTGGGGATGGGCCACAGTGGACAGATTCTGCTGTATCCCTAGCTTTTTGGTGAGCGCCTTTCCGAAGCTCGATGTGAACCGTGGGTCTCGGTCGCTGATGATCTTTCTTGGCAACCCATACCACGGATAGAGGTGATCTAGGTAGAGCTGGGCGATTCCCGGTCCTGTTATGTTGGTTGAGCAGGGGAGAAATAGGGCAGCGCGGGAGCATCCGTGGTCCACAATGGTGAGAATTGCGTCTAGTCCTCTCTTCAACGGTAGTCCAGTGATCAGGTCCATGGATATAGTTTGGAACGGTAGTGTACCTGGTTCTGAGGGGATTCGGTAAAGTGGGACACGAGGCCGGTGTGTCAGGATTTTCGCCTGTTGACATGTTGCACATCCTTTGACGTAGTCCGCAATCCACTCTTTCATCTTTGGCCACCAGTATCGCTCTTGCACTTTCCTCAGGGTTTCATCTCTCCCTGGATGGCCGGATGTGGGCGTGTCATGGGCATTTCTGACGATGGCTCGCCTAAGTTCTCTGAGGTTCGGTATGATGGTTTTTCCGTGGATTGTTTGTGCCGCTCGAATTCTGTGGGATGGAATGATTGTGACGTCTTTGTTGTCGTCTTCGCCGTGATCTGCATTTGACGGTCTGGACAGTGCATCCGCTGCCGTGTTCGACTTGCCTGGGATGTATTCCAGGATGTAGTCGTATTCCTGTAGGTCCGTGTGCCATCGTGCGGTTCGTTGATTTAGATTCCTTGGCGATTTCCAGTATTGAAGATTGGCGTGATCTGTTCGGATGATGAAGGGTACTTTGGTCCATCCTAAGTAATGTCTCCAGTGGGCTAAGGCTTTCATGACGGCTAGCAATTCTCGCTCATAGATGTCATAGTTTCGTTCCGTGGGCATGAATGTTGCTGAGTAGTATGCCACTGGGTGTAGTACTGGTTTGTGTCGCTGGGCCAAGGTTGGTGTAAGGTCGTTGTGCTGTCCCTCCTGTGAGAGTACGGCGCCTACGCCGTATGCCGATGCGTCGACGTGAAGTGTGAACTGTTTCTCGATATCCAGTTGAATTAGTACCGGGCTGCCGCACATCCTTGTCTTCAATTCTTCAAATGCCCTCATCTGTGCCTCTCCCCAGTGCCAGGGTGTGGTCTTCTTTGTCAGTTCAAGTAAAGGTCAGGCAATCTTTGAGTAGTTTGGGACGAAATATCGGTAGTAGCCTGTGAACCCTAGGAAGCTCCTGACGTCTGTCGGGTTCTTTGGTGGGGACCAGTCTGCAATTCCCTGTAGCTTTTTAGGGCTCATTCGGAGGTGGCCTTTTCCTACGATGACTCCCAAGTATTCGATTTCCTCTTTTTCGAACTGGCATTTCTCGGGTTTGAGGTAGAGGTCGTTCTCTTCTAGTTTGTCCAACATGCGATGGACATACTCTCGGTGCCGTGCCGTGTGTTGGTCCTCTGTTTCGTGTGGTCGTTTAGCCGTATGGATGGCGATGTCATCCATGTATACAGAGAGCCAGCCTTCTCCTACCTCCTGTCGGAAGATAGTGTTCATCATCATTTGGAAGGTGGCTGGGGAGTTGGTAAGGCCAAAGAACATGACCGTTGGTTCGAACAGTCCTTCGTGGGTGAGGAAAGCGGCTTTCCACTCGTCCCCTTCCTTTATTCTGATGTTGTTGTAGCCCCATCGTACGTCGACTACTGTAAACTTGGTGCATCCACTGAGTCGATCTACGACTTGTGGAATGAGGGGTGAGACGTTTCTGTTTCTCTTCGTCCATTTGTTGACGGGCCGGTAGTCCTATACCGGTCTTAATTTTCCGTCTTTCTTCTTTACGAAGAAGAAGTTGGCTGCGTATGGTGATTTCGAGATGCAGATAGTTCCTCTTTTCAGGTGCTCCTGGACGAATTTATGCATCTCGGCCTTCTCTTCTTGTGTGAGGGGTAGTAATCGCCCGGGCATTGTGTCAGGTGCTCCGGGTAGTAGTTCAATGGCGTGATCCCATATGGTGGAGCTGGGCATTCGCTGCGAGTCTTCTTCACTGAAGACCTTCTTGTGTCGTCTGTATTCGGTCGGTATCGTGTCGTTTTGCTCTGGGCTACTCGTGGCGCCTCCTATTGTTACTCTTCCTAGGAGGTATGTGTCGGTCCGCTTCCTGAGTGGTCAGGGTACGTTTTTAGTCCGGGGTACGTATACTGCTTTTGCAGCGTTTGGGGCTGAAAGGACAATGGGGAGGTGAGTGAAATTGATCCACCCCTTCTTCCAGTCGATTCTTGGTTGGACAGATGCGAACCACAGGTATCCGAAGATTGCTTTGTGGTCTCCTAGGTCTGAAAGGAAAAACCGCTGGTTCGTAGTTTGTGTTCCTGTCCGGAATTGTAGGTCGGTGTAGTACTTGAGAGCCCTGCTCTTGTTTTCTGTCCCATCGACGTTGAATAGTGGCCTTGGGTTTGCCAGTCGCTTAATAGGAAGTCGCAGCCACTTGGCATAGTCCAGGCTCATAAAGTTCTCTGTAGCCCCTGAGTCCACCAGGGCTACTCCTTCGGCTCTTTTTGCGATTGAATGTGCGTAGAAACGGACTGTCATAGATTTTCTTGCTGATATATACACGTTATCGCTATGAATCCACCTAAGCAGGGCCGATCTGATTAGGCAGAGGGAAAATCCTGTGCGACCCCCATTTCTTTGGCCAGCTTAATCTGATCATTGAGGGACATCCCCTCCAACTGTGCTCGCATGGTGGCCACCGAAGTTCCCTCTGACGGTTCCGCCATTGGGTAGTCTTGGTCTTCTCTTCTTGGAAGTCGATGAGATTGGCCTGTCTGGGCCCTTGTCTGTAGGGGTTCCTGGGTGGCTGTCGCCTCTCGGGGCAGGCACGGGCGAAATGTCCCTCTCTGCCGCAGTTGAAACACCGCATTGCCTCGTATCCTGGTGCGGACACATTTCCTCTGGCGGGTGGTCCTGTTCTTTGTCTCCAATTTCCTCGTCCCCTCCAGTTATTAGGGGTACGACCTCTGGATAGGTCCATGGGGACTGGGGTGTTGTTCATTGATGGGGGCGCGTTCGTTGAGTTGTATTGGGGGCGGTTCCCTTGGTTGTATCTGGGTTGCCAGTTCCTTTGTTGGAATGGCGGTGGCCTGGGTGGGTTATTGAATCATTGAAATGGTGATTGCACCCCCAGGGTCTTTTTCAGGATGCCATCTATGATGGTTTTCCCTTGTGCGATGGTCTTGACCTTTTCTTTGAGGTCATAATAATTGAGAGGGATTGGCGGCTTCAGGGTGTCGTGTAAGAGCGACGCGGGAATCCCTTGGAGGAAGATGTTGTATGTTTCTTCATTCCCCAACGTGTATCCAGCCTTCCTTGCCAGGCTTTCGAACCTGGTAATATATTCGTCGTAGTCAGATCCCTTCATCCGACAATCTCTGATTTCGTTTCGGGCCCACTGGGCTGCCTGAGTATCCTGGAATTGTTGGCTAAATTCCAGGAGAAATTGATCCCATAGTGCTGGGATGTTGTCTTGAGGCATGTGCAGCCTGTCGATCCATTCGCCCATGTCCCTGACCCATTGGGCCGTGTTCTCGCCTTTAATGAGGGTCAGGGTGAAGGCGATCTTTTTGAAGGGGGAGTTGTATCCCGCTATGTCTGCATTCAGATGTAGGTACCCTTTTACTTCTTCGATGAAGTCATCGGCTTTGGATCTGTCTCCCATGAAGACTTGTGGAAGTGCCCCCATGGTCTTTACATCGGCGGCTGCAGCCACCGGCATTTGTGGTGCATTTGGGTCTGGTCCTGGTGGTCCTCCCGGTCCTCCTGGCCCTCCTGGCCCTCCTGGTCCTCCTGGTCCTCCTCCGGACCCTCCTGGTGGGCCTGACCTTTTGAGGACTTGCCTTAGAACGTTCTGTATATGTTGGGGCGCACTTTGGGTAGTGACAGATGGCTGTGCGGCGATGGCTGTAGCTGTAGTGGTTTGTGTCGACATGGCTTGTGAGAGACTAGGGATTCTGACTCCTGATGGTAGCGCGTCGGTGGGCAGTCCTTGGAGTGGAGTGAGGGTTCTGATGGGGAACGCTGGTGCTTGCTCTTCTACTGGGGTGATTTTGATTTTGTTAAAGGCATCGTCGATCTCGTTGACTGCCTCGTCTGACTCTGTATCTGAAACGACCTCTGGTTCCTCTAGTTCTTCGTCGAGAAGCTCGTCAGCTTCTGATCCTTCGGTGTCGTATTCGTGTAACTGTGGGATTGCCACTCCTACGGTGTATCGCCCTTGGTTCCAGTGGACTTCTTTCCACCTGTCGTTGTGAATGCACACCAGCTTTGGGTTGGTCGGCGCTTTGCCTCTCGGTGTGACAATAATCTGTATATCCCGATCTGTGGGATTTGCTGGGTGTTCCTTGGAGATGTATCGAACTCTGTGGTTTCTCCTGCCCGCAACAGCATCTACCCAATCTAGGGTTGTGGTCTGCAGTGTCCCCTCTGAACTGCTAGCCGTATTGGAAGAAAGTTGAGTCTAATGTCACCGCCATGGGTTGGACAGTAACAGTAGACACACTAAGTCGACAAGCTAGGACTCGAAGTGTCCTAGAAGACTTATAGAGTGGAAGTCGACCTGCAAGTTGATGTCGATGCCCGGGTTACCGCTTGCTGAGCTTCAACTCAGTAGCCACCCGTAATGAAGTAGAACACTGCTAGTATTGAGACAAGAGACTCAACTTGCCTCTACCAGGCGTAATGAGTCCCCTATTTATAGTACATAGTACTTGAGGGCAGGCCTAAGGCCTGAAGGGGGCAGTGCTACCTATTTTAAAGCCAGAACAATAACAACCAATGGCGCAAGCCACTCAAGAAATCACAAGCTGATACGTATGAAACAGGGCACAAACATGAAACAGGGTCAGAATCCTCTATTTGGCCGGTTCCGCAACTTACAGGGGCGCAATGGTGTTGAACCATTACCCCAGGCCGGTTACATCTGGTAACGTTGCCGTATTCGGATTAACCTGTTCATATAAAAACCTTCGTAAAAGCTCTACGAATCGGAGTTCTCCAATGTGGTTTGCAAGAGCTTCGGCTCTGCAAGGGTAGCCTCGAGCTGAAAGCAGTGGGATATGAGTATGGAATACAGATAAACAGAATGTGAAAACTTACCAGGACTGCGAGCTAACTCAATGGAGGAGAGAGACTTTGGGCCTGGCACTGGACCGTTGTCATCATCATCCTCCTCCTCATCTGCAGCTGCTGTGCGTGGCTGCGGTTTTTCTCCCCTTTGGATCATGGCTGTGTACGAAGACGTAGTGCCATCCATCATGCCAAGTTCGGTATGAGCTCGAGATGCTGTGCTGAGCTTGTCCATTCGAGAAATCGTGACTAACATCTGCTTTAGAGCCTTGAATCGACTTGACCGCCGCCAGGGTTCCTTCACCGCTTTAATATGTTTGGACTCCGTGATTGAAGAGCAGAGGCTGTTCGGAGAACCGAAAAGAATAATACAACGAATATAGTGCATAAGTGAGTGTTGATGGGGTAAAGATATACGCTCTCCAGTAACACCAGCTGTGCCAATGAACACCTCACGATGGGTGTGGAAATGATCCAGGGTGCGCTGCAATTCAACAAGGTCCTCCGCTGTAATTGCGTTGCACCGTACAATATAGCAGAAGTCCAAGAAGGCTGCCAAACACTTGACCATTTCTGAAGGTACATGGCCAGCAATAGCAGTGAGATAGACCTGGCGCAAACATAAATTAATATCAAGAATAGAATATGTTTTTGGTAGTATATACCTTTATGAGAGCCTTGGAATTGTCCCCAGTCCATTGGGTGAAATCACGACCATCTGGGAATCATCAAAGTCCAGGAAAAGGTGGTACAGCTGATATCCTATGAATTAATAGTCAGAATTAGATCGGGGATTGCAAAGCCAAAATTGAATACCGATGGTCAATGTCAGCTATAATCTCATGGGCACGAGCCTCTCCATACTCTTCCACAAGATATTGATTAATCCACATTATAATATGATCCTTGAACGTGCCTTTGATCACCTGATGAAGCAAATCAGGCATCAAGAGCTCGTGGATGTCAGCCCGAGGAAATCTGTGAGTGAATGGCTACAAATATTTGATTTAGAGCATAGAACCGAAACAAATGAAAACAACTTACAACGACGTCAGCACAAATTCTGAAATCGCTCCATAATGTTCCAGGATCCCAAGCACTGATGAGGAAGTCGGTTTTTCCATGGGTCTGCCAATGTGAGTTTGGGTGGTCGAGATGATCTGGTGGTGCATCGCATCTATTAAATTTTGAGTACTCCTACATTGAAGCAACATGAATCTGACACGTACTTTGGACACCATCCTTGCACAATGCTTGCTAACCAAACTTGTTCGGGGTAATCGGTGATATATGGACTGAGTCCATACACTGCCCTGTGAAAGTGACCATCCGGACACCTCACAACTTCGGGAGTGGTCATGCCAGCTTTAAGGGGCTCAAAAACGTGGGCGAGACATGCATGGTACATTTGGTGGCAAAACTTTTGGTACTTTGCCGTTTTCCGATGCTTTTTGGAAGCTGCATGAATAATTCAACCTGAATTTGAGATGACTAAAACTTGTGAAAAAAACTCACTCTTTGGAATCGGAAGGAAGGCCACTGGAAGTAAAGCATTACCATGAGCCTGCCGAGCCACATTGGTGAGGTTTCCAGGTGACATGTAGACAGGATGATATTCTTGATGACCTGTAGCAACGGACATGGTCGTCTTATCACTCCCTGCTACAACTGGAACGAACATGGCACTGTGTGTTAATTCATCTTCTGCAATTGTGTCCTGGAAAAAAATCGTATCAATTTTCCTATATCCAAGGTCCATGCCACGTACTGCTTGTTTCCAAGCCCAATCTGCTGACATCAGGTCGGACCAAGTTCGTACACCCTCGCCATTGACTTGACGATAGGGCGCCACATTAAACTTGTCCTTGAACTCGGCCGTCGAAAGCTGGTGGTGAAGAACTTGATGAGAATCTCTCGTGCAAAGTTCATACGTCTCAGTCATCCACTTTGGGGGTGTACCAGGTGGATGTGGACCTTTGTAACGAATTTTATATACTTTCCAAGGGGAGTCACCATGCTGGATAGCATCAATTGTAGTGTACAGTTCTGCAGAATCTTTCCATGGAGCATCTCCGCCATATTTCATGACAGAGGCAGACCACAAGTCTAGCGCCTGGTCAATCTTCCCAGCCGAGTTCTGCACTTCGACAAAATGATAGTGCGCAAAATCAAACTCAACTCGAGAGTTGAATGGGTTCCAAGGATTAGCATCATCTGCATTGGGGGCAGCTGCCAGTGGTGGATGTGTGTACAGTGGCAAATATTCACCCCTCTCGTTGCATGGTATACCTGGAATTATCATGAAATGGTGCTACACAAAGAACATTTGTTTCGTACCATTGAGGAGTGGATGCGAAGTAGAAGTAAACCTGTTCTCATCATCCTCGCCATCAGGCACTGGCGTGAAGTCTCGATGAACAGTTTGGGTGTGTCTGGTGAGCCCGCCTCCTGTTTTGCACCTCAGAAAGCATTTCGGACAAATAAAAGACGGATGTGAGGGTTGAGGTTGATTAGCCATATTCTACGAACAAATTGGTAGATACAAAACACTGGCAGCTGAATTCGGACTTGTCAGTTTTTTTCGATGAACACAACATATGCAAATACTTGCATACCCCCAAAAAAATTCCTTCCGCTCTCAAACCTGCATCCCACACTTAATACCCACATTGACCCCACCCTTCCATCTCATACAGTCATTTCTGCATCACAATCCTTCAGCTTAATCTGCAACACTCTCCTTTAAACCAATTTCTCTAAAACCCAACCATTCTGTTGTCAAGATGAACCCTAGGCGTCTTACTTGCTCATATGCTGTTGGTAATCTTGAGACCATGGACGTGGACCCACCATTGGTAGATTCTGGGGCCTCCACAACATCTAAAAAACGCACAGCTGCTGAGGCGGAGATTTCTGGTGGCGAGACAGAGCCGGCCAGCGATGTTCCTGTGAAAGTGAAGTGGGGTCGACCAGCAGGTTCCAAAAACAAGCCGAAAGTGGCACAGGCTCCGGAGATGGTGAATGATACCAGAAAAAGTGCTGATGTTCTACCAGAAAAGCGTCCAGCTGTTCAAGTCATCCCTCGGCCCCAACCCATTCGGCGAACTCGAGTGGTTGATCCTGCTGGCCCAGACAGACCACGACCAAGATGCAGCTCAGCAGAGGTAAAGGCTGCTGCTGCTCAAAAGCTGCAGCTCCAGGAGGAACTAAAGGAGCTGAACGAATGAAAGATTCAGGCTATGGCTGAAATGGATGTCCAAGAGGAGTTAGAAGATGAAGAAGACGAACACCTGCGAGCTACCCACATTTCGAATACCGCTAGTATGGATGGGGTCGATGATATCGAAGAGTTTTCAGATAAAGACCAAGAGAATCATCGCTCGGAAGTTGCCTCCAATGCTGAAGAATCCCAAGACTCGGAGGAGGTTGTTCAAGCTATAATGAGAGCGCCTGCAAAGCGAACATCTGTACGTTCCTCATTTTGACTGATAATGGCCAGTGCTGATGTAGACGCAGAGGACAAAGAAAGCAGCAAAAGGCGCAACTCGACTGGCAGTGGAGGTGGCGACAGAAGTAGTCAAGGCGAAGAACAAAAGGAAGGTGACAGACATGTTATCGGATAAAGCCAGGTAGATCAACAATTTTATTCCCACGATTGCTCTGACAACAATGACTCCTTAGTGCGGCCAAAAAACACAAGGCCACATTCCCATCAGGTCTGGTCCACAACTGGGAAACTAAGGTGAAGGCCGGTGTGAAAAAGGACACAGGTTCGGCCAAGACTCACAAGGCGGATGCCGAGTCAAAGCCATCGATCTCCACTTCGTCTTTCAATATCGGTGGTCTAACTGACGACGATGCTTTCGCTGTTGCGCCTCCCCTTGACTTGTCTAGAAAAAATCACAACCCCAATCACACAAACGAAGTGCGTTTTATTGTTCTCATATCTATATTGATACTAATACTAATTAACAACCATCAGCTCATTGATATTTCAAGCGGCGAGGAAGATGACTCAGAGCCTATTTCTCGCAAATCGCAAGTGAAGGCTCTCCATGGATCTCGTAAAAACCCAGCCACTAAAGGCAGCCGACGTGCTATGCAATCATCAAAAGCGACTGTGAAACTTCCCATTCCCGTGCAGATTAAGCGTGAACTTTCGGTCCCATCTTTCCAGCCCAGTGACGATGAAATTACTATCACCGCAGCTCCTAATGATGGACTACCAACATTTGCTCGAGCCCGTTGGGCAGCACGCTTCCTCCCTACGCTTTCTGACCGCCTCGTGAGTGCATTGGATTCATGGGATATTGGGAATGGAGCCGATATCATTGTTGTTATCCAGGGAGTTCTCGATAAGGTTTATCCAGGTTCAGGCTATATGGTCAAGTTCGGAGATAAAATCTATTCCATGGTATGATTGATCTGAAGATTCTACGAAGTCGAAAACGTCACTAAATCTGTTTTAGGCAAAGGACCGCCTCAACGACTGACGAACTCTCATTGGCTCTCATGCCATCAAAATTGTCGACGACCACTTTGCTCAAGCTCAATATGTGAACAAACCGAAGGCAATTGCCAAATACGCAAAGTGGGCAATCAGACAAGACGGACCCATGGTGTGGCAAACCCCTACACCAGAGCATTGCACCATCGAGATTACTTCTCCCGATTACATCGTATGTCCCTCGTTTTACGATGTTCAGCTCCATATCTAACAAATCAATTTAGAAACCTGTCAATATATTCGAATCCACCTTTATGATTGCATTACTAGCTCCATTCCTGAAGTCCTGCCAGGGTTCTTGCCATAACCATGGTGATCCGAAAGGTGCTGTTGCCTTGGGAGCAGCTGCGGTATGTGCTTTCTTTGCTTTTACGAATCAAATATTAAATATGCACCCTCAGCTGCGCCGCGCTTTTTCTATGTATACAACTGGTGTTTGGGTCAAAGCTCACCAGTTTTCCCGAGAAAACTCAGCCGAAACAGTCGCACTATTTGCCACCAATACGGGAAGGTTGTCTGAGCACCGCTGGGCACAACTTAAGGTCAGTTATGGCGTGGATTCCACAGGCAAGGGAAAGCAGAAGGCTCTCGCCGTCGATCTACTCGACACGCAGCAATTTCGCAAGCTTTACGTCCCTAGTAGCCCGTAATGGATGCTGCTGCCCCCATTCTCCATCACAAGTACATACATTTTCCATTCCAGACCCGACACCATCGATTTTGCTGACTGTCTTGATCACAGGTCCACACCCTCAAAACACATCTTTATCCCGTTTAATTGGCACTGACTGCCGATAATACCCGTTGCAATGAACCTTCCTAGACTATCACGGAGAGATTGGTTTCGCACCCATCTTTATCTGTTGATGTTACCCATTTGTGTTCGTCATTCTTGGTCCCGAACCCAATTGTTTTGAGCCACCTCACATTCCTTACATTACTAATTCGTCCTCAAGTTAACCCAGTTTAATTTCCTCCCGATCGCTGTGTCATAATCCCCATTTTACCCCTTTCGAATTTGCCACATCCCGAGGTTTATCAGCATTACAGTAGACAGAATTTAATATGATTATTTTTCGTGTTCAAACTTGTTGTCTTTTGGTCTTGTCAAAGCTTGCCAAGCATAAGCACACCAGGACTTGTGGAAAATGGGACATAGCCTGTTTCGCTTTTCAACTTTTGGCTTTTAATGCTTGTACAAGCCTGTACAGGTGTCTACAGGTGTCCACAAGAAAATTGTGGGAATACTGATGACTATGGACCTTTTAGTGCAGTTCTACACTTATGCATACCCCTTCTGAGGGCTCAGGGTATGTGCGGACTCATCGGACTTGTCCATATGTAGAATATTGTAATTATGCGATATAGTGGACACCTGTACTCACCCCTTAAGGGTTTATGGACATATGTAGACCATAGGGACTATAAATACACCCTTGGGAGTGAGCAAGATGTCTCATCTCCTACAGAGTTCTTTCTCTGTGTGAACACCCTCTTCAGCTGCACTTCATCAGGTGGATGAGCCACTGCCACTGGCAAACGGTGTTGAAATCAAGCTTGCGCGGCTCGTCTTAGTTCACATTATTTCAGCATGCTTTTTATTTTATCACTGACAGTAATTGCAATTAGGATAGTATATGTAGTTTTGTTCCTAGAGTCTGGGTAGGGCGCGCATTTGCTCACTCCCAACCGGCAATCCACTCGATTTCCCCTCGCGCGCGCGCCTCATTTTTCCAACAAAAGGCGCCTTGAGGATGGTTTTAAGATCCGTGCGCTTGCCAAGTGATAGCTCGTCAAACCCCTCATTTTTTTTTTCATCCCCACACTTGCTTACGATCACATTAGAAAAATATATCCGGCCGTGCAACCCCGATACGATAATATACACTGGCTATCCTGATGCTCAGCAGGATTTTGATTCGACCTCCGGCGGCGTTACCTTATGGCTGTACCATGCGATAACGGGTTCTCGGTATGAACTGGGAGGGGCTGGAGAGGGGGAGCTAAAATTCGTTCTCCGTTGTCTAAATTTCATTGGTTGTGTCAGCGGCCCTAACGTTCCGTGCAGATGGTATGTGGAATGACTCTCGACAGTTACGACCCATCTCCATCGACAGCCTTGCAGTTGCTTCCTGTTACACCATACAGAAGTTATAAGTGACGGTGTGGGTTGGCTAACATGGTCACGAAGATACCCTGACATCCTCCGGCACGACTGTCCTTCCTGTTGCAGCCCGAGGACCTGAAACATTGTCAACATCTGTACAGCGGAAATAATCACGAACGAGGAAATAGTTTGTTCCGCACGGTTACTCCTATGGATAATGTGTGCCCCAGGTCCAATGCAGAGGGGAGTTCCTGTGAAATAGATTGACTAATAGAAGAATATACCAAAGAAAAGATTGAGGTGCAAGTGGCTTCCTGAACATGATGCAGACGTCAATGCGCAGGGAAGCTACTGAGAAGCTGCTTGGAGAGTGATGGTGATGAGTGTGTCCTCCAAAGATTGTCAAACAGCAGCGAAAACGCCTATGCACAGAGCGGCCATCCCGATGGCGAATGCGACCTACCCTACCATGAGGGTACTCTCGAACTTTGGAACTGTTTCACAAGTTATAACGCGGATGTCACAGGAGCATAGAAACCCTATGCGGCTGCAGATCTTGAGAGATAAAAAACCGGGGTCAACCGCTGCGGCTAAAGCTTCGCTATACCTTACGTCCCACGTACTGGACATCCGCGTTGTAACTTAAGAAACAATTGCAACCCCAAGAGACACACTCGAGGTCAGCGCATCTGCTGCTTAGGTAGCAGTCACTGACCAGGTCGTGCATTGGCGTCTTCACGACATGTTCGGCAATAAGTGATGGAACAGTCTCATGTGGCCATAACCGCACTCTGACACAGCCCCACACCTGCTACTCTGCTCATGGACGGCTGCGCCGCAGCCAAGCAAGCACCGCACGACATCGGGAAAGGCTACCATGTAGAAGGCTATGATCAAGACGTCTAGCCGCCACTGTTCGTAGTGGTAAGCCAGATTTGAAATTACACCCAGTTAGCTCATCATTATTCATACGCCGAGATAGGCCCCAGATGTCACCAATAATCGACAGAATGGTGGTCGGATGAGGGCAGAGCATGTGCAGAACTGTAGACCCGTGAGACAAAGTAATCGGGAATATGTAGCAACAGTTACTCACTTGATAGAATAATTATGAGCAGTGGGCCTCTGGAGGGGCTATCGTTCTTTATGCCAGCAGTACCCAGCACGAGAACACGCATTCCACGAGCAACTCCGAACGAGAGGAAGCCACAAGAAATTGAAAGCGGGTTGCTTGGTTCAATGTTCTCCGTGAGGTCTATCCATACCGTGATGCTGTATCCAGGACTTAGCCTCGTCAGGAGTGGCTGTGGTTGTTCATCTACGAGAGACAGAAGGTCGCCCTTTTATACTGTAGCACATTCAAACTGTACCTGGCTATTAATAGTACTAACGAGTCACCAAGTGGCTATTAATAGCACCGCTTGTCAGATAGGCCACTGCTGTCATCTTCTATCAACAGCGCCCATACAGTCGATCATGGGCCTAGAGTTCGAAGAGATAGAATAGCTTGAAATCACGACGTCACGGCAAAGCTAGACCTGAACGACCCCCAAACAATGTCCCCGAAATTATGCAATGCGAGTTTCATCGGAGCCCCATCATTAGTGCCTTGATCATCATTCACGGCGTCTTGGACCCGAGAGGAAAGTGAGTACTGGTTACGATCCGATTGTTTCGATAGTAGATATTGATAGAGCACGTGCGAATCCGTAAATGAGGTATCTGTGAGGCCATAAGCTAAGGAAACAGACGCCCGAGTAACGTGCCATTATCAGAGACTGTATACTGTATACGGACCGCATACCGCATATATAGTAACAAGCACAAGCACAACAGAGGGGTGGGTTTCACATTTAGTAGGGCTCAGTCGAGGAATCATCCGGGAGGATCGCCTTTGTTCCTTGTGGAACCATGATTCTTATAATCCCAAAGGTAGTTTGCTGCAAAGGGGGAGCACGGGCGAGCCCGAACATGGACATTCCCGACATCAGAGAACTATCAGGGATACAGAGATAGTGGCGTCTATCAAGTTTGTAGAGCTTCTCCGGCGTTGAGCCTCACAAGGGCACAACCATTCCATAGTGGTGTCTCTCAACAACCTTTTGGGTATGTGGCGAAAGCAACGAGGGCCTGCTGTAATGATATCAGGTGTTCTGATCCATAACCAATTGAGCGCCGTGAAATTTCAAGTTGAACTCTAGGACACATTACCCCGGGCCAGCATAACACGTATTCCATGCTCTCCGCTTGGGATGAACGCATAGCCGCGCCTTGCCTCAACCTCGAAGAAGTAACAGAGAAGTGAGGTGTAAAGGTAACACTAGATTGTGACTGATGGGCTGATATGACAGCGCGACGCGGTGAACTCGGAAAAGCGCCAGCTGACACGTGTACGTAATCACACCTTTGCGCCCTGCCACTTGAGCCCTTTTGAGCCTGGACCCACGTAAGTTATCACATATCGCTGTGGCACTTTAGTTGCTGCGTGAGAATATAATGGCAAGAGTTTGGCTCCGAAATACTATTAAGCACAATAGGAGGCGCGAATGCGGGTAGACCCTCTCCCCTAATATCTACGAGTCTTTCGTATACTGTATACTCCACTCGTATATTTCGCCTCGTTGAGGTTCCCATGGATCTTAGCGCTTTTCGTCCGCGAAATCTCTTCACTTGGCGTTCCTCTCCTGCGGACACGCGCCGCATGGTCGAGCAAACTCAGAATACAAATACACAAGCCATTACGATTGACAGGAGCGGAACATATCGTATGTCTTCTCCTATTGTTATGTTCATTGCCAGTTGAACCCTTGCCTGCCGTGCCAAAGAGCAAGCCGAACCTTCAAATGCTATGGCGCATGCCAGTAGTATGTAGTCACTGCCCTAATGGATGTATACCTGTCATAGCTCCGAATAATATAACGCAGATGCCCTTGCGGGTTCCTCCGGGACCGACAGGCATTTGGGTGCGGTAGACGCGCTTTTAAGGGGCAAAGGTATCTAAATAAACTCGACAGAAATTGTTTTTTCATGACTTCCTCGTTGTTTCAGACGGACAATTCGACTGGCCTCCCAAGGAATATGCAAACTTCGACCAGCAGAACATACATCATCATGGACAACACCCTATCACCTCCATAGACCTCGTTGAGAAGATAGAAGGCATGTACCGTCTTCTGGATCTCATCGGTGAATCTGGGAGCAACGGTTATGGTACGAATCTTCAGAGCTGGATTCCATGCGGCTGATCTAAGAAATTATAGTCGATAAGGTCATCATCGCTCAGGACTCCATCCAGCGCTTCATCAATTCGGTATCTCCGGGAGCATACGCATCTATTACTAAGGTTGACTTTAAAACATTGGACCGATTTATGATCAAACCTCTCGGCGTGTATGGATCTAAAGACGAGATCGTACGACTGCTACAATCCATAAATGCTATCGACGACAACACGTACGTGCTATCCGTGCTAGCAATCTTTCATGATTGAAATATGCTCTCAGATCTCGTTTGTTGCTCGCCTCAACTGATGCCAGTGATTCTCAGCCGAAGCTCTCTTCTGGTCTGTACATCGTGAGGGCGAACACAATAGATCTTGCGGATGAACGGCACTACGTGATATACTGGCCCGAAGATGCCACCTGGGATGACTCGGCAGCTTCTTCAATTCGCCGCAACAGAGTCACTTTCATGAGGTGAGTAATCTCTGACTATTCCTGTCCCTCACTTCAATACTTGTAAGGCAGATATCTTACAAAGATATGCGATCAAGTGGTTGCCCTGTTATCCCTGGAACATTCGACAGCCATAGTCTGGAGCGACCAAGATCAAGACGGCGATAGCGATAGTGAATCCGTCGATGCAGAAACCGGCGACTCTGACAGACTCTTCACATTCGAGGTCGCAGAAACGAACGAACAAGAGGAGAACGCAGTTGCACGTCCCGGGTTTCAGGTATTCTCTCAAGTTTCTCAAGGGACTCGTTTCTCATCCGTCAAAGATGAATTCACGCTATATTTTGGCCTGCGAATATCCTCCTGACTGTCCTGTGGATCCAGCAGTCCTTACTCCTCGCCTATTGCCTGGGGAAACTACGCAAGGGTTTTTGACTGTGTCTTATATCCCGCGTCAAACTCGTTCTGATGCTTTCGATGAACTTACCTTAAGCCAGGTGTCCCTCAAGCAGTTGCTGTGGGTGCCTCGAAACTTCCGGGTTCTTACGTTCACCTTCTTTATAGAATGGATAACTCCCTCGTTCTGTCGGAAGAACTCGAAGAGAATGCTGTGCAAACCTTAATTGGCATCGCCATTGAGGACCTTTTCCCTGAGCATTGTGATAAGTGGCGTGCTACGGACCAAGAGATTCGTTCTGGGTATAAGGAAGAATTGGTGAAGAGGAAAGATATACTTCGTCAAGAAATTGCCAGGGGGGAGGATTCATTACGGCGCGTTCTTCGTGAAGTCGTTGTTGCAGACGTGATGAGACTTTTCCCGTTTGTCTCACTTAACGGTGTCTTATGCGACACCTTGATAACGCGTTTGCTTATTGCAGGTCATTGGAGCGTGACGAGCTCTCTCCCAGGGTGGAGGATAGTGCTGACTCGAATGCCAGTCCGGAGGCTGCTGGTGGAGTGTTTCTGTAGACCGTTTTCTGTGTCTCGTCTCATGGGATTTGCAGGGTCGATGCGGGTCTCAGATCTCGAGGCATTATATCCTGGTTTTCGAGCTGTCTATCAGAAGCATCTCGATGAAGCTAGGTTCGATACAACGTTGAGGCGCGATCCGGGATTCGAGTCTCGAAAACTGCGCCTGATCTCTGTTCGATACCTCCTCCAGAAAAATCAACATCTGGATATCGAAGCCCGTGCGGAGTTCATCCGAACTCTTCTCTTTGAAGGCAACTTTCGCCGTGCGCACCGCGCGTACCCCAGGACGGCTGAAAAAAAGCGTTCCGGCTCAAACTCTTGGGCAGTTGGTTCACTCTTTTCCTCATCTGGCAGTTCTGAGGATTTCTTCGAGAAGGAAATGAGAACTTTAGCAGCCGGGGTATCCGATGCACAATTTCTGCTCATAATGAAAGGCATAGAAGATGAAGAACT
This sequence comes from Russula compacta, assembly GCA_022376555.1. Lineage (NCBI taxonomy): Eukaryota > Fungi > Basidiomycota > Agaricomycetes > Russulales > Russulaceae > Russula > Russula compacta. Next base: position 28,425 of record WTXH01000223.1, read on the forward strand.
GCGGCCCGTGATTGAGGAGGTTGAGGCGCTTGCACGTATCCAACTCATGTCTTCAATTAGTGCGGTGGTGAAGACGATGGCGGGCGCCGTATCGGCTATGCAGCAGGAGCATTGCGAGAGGTCTATACAACACGAGATAGAGAGTGAAGACCGGAAATCGCGGAGAAAAGTGCTCGTGGAGTTTATTCAAGGCATCAACGCTCGTGCAGCTGGGCGGCAAGCTTCGTAAGTTTCCTGGTCCTCATGGGGGTAGAGGTCTAATTGCTCTCAGTGTGGTATACCTTGACGGCATCATCTCCACTCAGTCAATCAGGTCGCGAAGCCAGTAAATTATTCAACCCTGTTTCGAGAAACAAAGCTGATTGTGCTTAGGGCGCTATACTATGAGCGTTTCGGCGCAAGGTCTAAGAGTATGTCACCCTACCAAGGCTTCTCTTCCCGGTATGGCCAAGGTACGTCTGAATGAGATGTTGCGAATTTATGGTCGTTGCAAGCTAACATATATCAGGATCAGAATATGTAATTTGTGGTCGGCGACTGGCCCTCCAAGAACCCCAAGTCGAGATCTGTGTCCATCTTATAGACTTGCCGAGCGATGACAGACATAATATGCAATTAGATCTCGATCATATCCCAAGTCCCGCCGTGAACGACCGGCTTTCGTCCAGGTTTCATATACCAATTACAATGAATATTGCGTATGAGTCTGGTTTCATCTCCATGTTCACGTTGTGCCTAACGGAACTTTCGCAGCTTCTTTCAGCTGCTTGAAAATGGAAAGCTACTTCTTGTTTTGCTTGGTCGAGATACGGTCGCTATCTATTTAGACCGTCTTCCTGGAATGGATGTGGCTATACTGCGGGACAAACCTGTCAAAGTTCTTCATCGCGAGAAGCTAGGCGAAGAGGTTCTCTTTGCCTTTGACGAAACTAAGCGATCTTTAGCCATTTGCTCCTCAACGAAGGTAGCCCACTCTCACTCGCTGAAAAGTACTAAATTTGAATCACTATTCTCGGCTAGTTACAACTTCACATGTTCGTTTTTGATGAGAGCTACAAGACCCTTCAGGCACATGGAAGCGCGATTAATCTCGCCCCGTGGTATAGCCAAGCAGACATCTCCATCCTACATGCTGCTTTCGTATGTGGGAACGAAGAAGTCGTCTTAGTAGACTCCAGAGCAACGGCCCGCGTCTTTTCATTCGTGACTCTGCAATTCAGGTGTGATTTTTCCCGCCCTATTAATATCACATCGCAAATTACTTATTACCCCTCCGGAAGGCCTGCTTCCTTACAGCTTCCATCGCTTCCTATCTCAATATTCTCGTCCCCGGATGGATCCTGCCTCCTAGTTCATACCCAAGATTCGAAGTCATTCCTCACTGTGTATCATTGGGAAACATTTGGATCCACTGTCGGAGTCAACCTAGACGTTCCAGAGTTTCCTCTTCAGGGCGCTGTCTTGACATCAATGGTCAACCGAGGACGTATCTTTCTCATGGGCCTCGACATCAATTCGGGATCAGTGCAATCCATTGCCGTTGATATCACGAAAAAGGTGACAGAGTTTATGTTCAAGGAGAATGGGAACAGAAACGCCTCAAACAGTAGAGCGCATCACACTCTACACAATAGCTTGCTCGATTGCCATGCTGAAGTCTGGTCCCGCTTCCCAGTCGTTGCCGCTGTGAAACGTCGCACAGTCACGTCCTCGAGCGAGCGGCAGCCGAAGAGCATTACTTTCATCGCTGAAAATCACTCCCAACCCTTTGATTCTTACTTCTCAGATCTCATTCAGACATTTGAAAGGACAGCAAGGAAGCCCACAGGCGATGAACTCCGTCGTATCAAAGTGTCCGCAAAAAGATTTATGTCATTCAGGAATCAGGTAGTCATTGACTCGAGCTGGGACGTGTCTCGCTACCGTGTTGGAGAGTGGCTTGTTGATCTCCTTTGCCTTATCCCCATCCATATCGCTGTTTGCCGCGAGAACAGATTCGTTCCGTTGGCAGACGGTGTGCTCACCTCGGATTTGGAACGGTCTTTACTTGGTGCTGAGGTCAGCAAGATAGTGGACAGACTGTCATTTGGTTGGTATGAATCAATCTTCCAGTCGTATTTAGCGACAAAGGTATGTCATCGAGTGAACATATGGTCTAAATGAACGACCCTCATACGATTATCCGCAGCCCGTAAAGGTTGTGTCATCGATGGGTCAACAATCCGTGGGGAAAAGCTTCGCATTGAACCATCTTCTGGACACATCATTTGCTGGGAGTGCAATGCGGACAACAGGTATAGCCACTGCCTCGGTGGTCATGGAATTGTGCTAATGTAAACAGAGGGTGTATGGATGTCCGTGACACCCACGGACGACGCGCTGATTGTAGCACTCGACTTTGAAGGTCTGTCTGTTGATGACCTCAATTCTATCACAGTTGACTTGTTACACGGAATCGTAGGTGTGGATAGCGTTGAACGTTCTCTACAGGAGGATACGCTCCTCGTTTTGTTCAATACTGCAATATCAAACCTCGTATGTCAACGATGTCCTGGCCAACACTCTCTTCTAAAATCAAATAGGTCCTCTTCCGCAATAATTTCGCGTTCAGTCGGGACATCAGCGGACTATTCCAATCATTCCAGTCTAGTGCGTCCGTATTGGACCCGGCTGCCAACCCATCTCTCTTTCATTCTACCCTCGTTATTATTATTAAGGCAAGTCTCTGCCGACAACTCCCCTCAACATCATTTGACTTGCCACTAGGATGTCGTGGAGGCTGACAAGAATGAAATAACTCGCGAGTAAGATTTCGTGTCATACTTGTACAAACTGTTTGGCCAAAATTGGTTCGCAGGTTCACTCTCAAGTTCCAGAAAATCGTACAACAAGAGCGAGGGGCTAATTTTATCTCGCGTCTTCATCGTGGGAAGCTCGACATCATACCATGGCCCGTGATCGAATCGAAGGAGTTCTACAAATTATTCTCTACACTCAAGAAGCGCCTAGATTTACAGAAGATCTCGCATCCAACAGCAGGTGAATTCCTTCACATTATCAAAACCCTGATGGCGAAGTTGAAGGCACGTTCTGCATCTCGCTGTGAATGCCGTGCTATGACTATCAGTCTTATATCTCCCCATAGGCAAATGACTGGGGCGCGCTTGCTCGTCCGTAGCTTCATCTCTCGATCTATCGTGTCCATGATTACCTTGCTTGACAGAGACCATGACCGACCATCGAGCCAGAACGCTCTTTTCCTTGCTCCCGATCGCATTGGCCACAGGGTATTCTGAAGTCGAGCCCGATTTCGAGCCCCTAAAGGTTCTGTGGTTTATTGGTCTGAATTGCGGGAAGGTTTCTAACCAAGCGCTTAGAACTTGGACACGGAAGTTGTCGTAGAAGGCGATGACACCCCAGCACGTTTCGCTATCTCTGAGCGTGATCAAGTTTCATCGGCAGATATCGAGATACACCTTACTATCTTGCGAGAGTCTTGGAATAGATACACGCCCCGGAAATCCTTGCCCGATTCTGACTGGACATCAAAACTTGCATCCTATATCAATGCAATGATCGACCTACGGGTCAATCACGTCCGTTTTTGGTTGGATTCTAACTTGGAGCGGTTCCAAGCTGGCCATGCCGCCGTCGAGGATCTACGCAGAAGATTCGATAGCATGATTATCGAAATGAGAACGAACACCCAACTTTGCAGAGCTCAATGCGCATCATGTCATCTCTTCTGCGTCCGTAGTCGATTACACGAGGACGACCACAGCTGCGAAACTACTCACAAGTGTGAACATGACTGCACATTTTGTGAAGATCTGACGAAGCCCTGTGGTGTACCGTGTGTTTTTGGTCCTCTGCTCATGATTTTTCGCTGAATTAAACGACAGCGCTGGACATCCTGGGGAGCATGTGTACGTGAGGCGCGCAACATGACAATGTCGTTTTCTCATCAGCATGTAGTTGTGTTGTCAACGCCCACTTGTGTGGCGGACCCTGCAAGTTATCTGGGAAACGAGGTTGCTTGCAAGATTGCACGAAGGTCAGCCGATATAGCTACCCTTTCGAGTTGTGTGCTTATGTATCTCTAGGTGGCGGGACACGTTGAAGATGAGCACATGTGCTCGGCGCTAGTACACATGTGTGGTGAGGTATGAGTTAATTTTAGGAGTATCAAGTGCCTCGCTCACGGATATGCGATATCACTAGCTATGCATTCTCCAAGAAATGAAGTTACCAGGCGGGAAGACGTATTCTTGCCAAGAAGGATGCACTATGCCTAGGCACGTTCATTTCCTAAAGGACTCACTTACTCTACTAATCGAACTCTTTATAGTGACCAACCCCACGACGTTCATTCCTGCGATATGAGGCTGTGCCCTGTGACATGTGATCTTTGTAAACGACTTTGCGTTCAACCTCACCTTCACGGCCTAGCAACCGGTTCATTCCATTTATGCGGGTCAGTATTTGTCCCGGTCGAAGGAACCTTCAAACTGAGAGATTGGATCAATAGAGAGGCACATCCGTGTTCTGCCCTGTGCTCAGCGCCAGGCATTTGTCAGATCGATACAACCCCTCTATCCGTTGAGGCCACCTTCACAGGAAGACATGAGACGTTCCAGTACACCAAGGTGATGACAATTACAATTCTGGTCTTTACCATTCACATCTGATTCTGTCGCAATACTGTATAGTATTCGCAAGGTTTGTCCTGAATGTCATCCTGCATGATATCGCACTGATCGGCAACCAGTTGCAAAACGGCTGCAATGCGTGAAGACCATCGAGCCAGGTGAAATATTACATACAGGCGCTCATATTCACACCAAGGAAGATCAGCCGTTCCACTTCTGTGAGACTCGGTATGTCGTTCTGTGATATACGTTCATCCCAAATGAGAGAACTGAAGCGAGGTAGTTGCAAAAACTGCGGTTATTTCTGTACTCTACCTCTTGGTAAGAAGCCACTCACGAATTTCTGTACCCGCTTACATCTCTCCCTGGTCATCTTAAGGTCACACTCAGCAGGAGCACGAAACCAGCCATGGTTCCATGACCCAGACCCGCTGGGCTGTCGATGGACCTGATGAGGCGGATATTGAGCTGGGAGGTCGCAAGTTCTCCGCCAATGACGAGGGAGCGCCGATGATGTGCAATCTCGTTTGCTCATCCATGGGCAGACACGTCCATATTGATTACTGCCGAGTGCAAAATGAGAATGAACCTTGTGAAGGGGCCGAACTTCAGCACATCAATGCAAGGATGGTCCCCAATCCAGAAAAGCCTAAAGATGCTATCACCCATAACCTCTACTGGCGCAGGATGGGTATCTTAAATACAACTTTTCCCTGTCTTTTCCGGGCTAAAACGTCTTCTGCAGGTTTCAAAGGTCTTGGACGCCTGATTTTCTAGTAGAGATGCGCACTGAGACTTAATCCCAGACCCGTACACCCGTGATGAACAGACCATCTTCGGGAAATGGTGAGTTATGCCTATAATAACCAGATCGGCCATTAACGTTTTTATCGTAGCGATGCGATGTGCTCGGGTATGGTGATCCTTCTATGTCATGTCGCTTTATGACTAACACTCGCGCATCCCCAGGGCCTGAACACTCGGCGACGGCCGCTGGATCGGGGCAGCCCTCTTATTGCACGCTTCCCATGTTTCATCCTCCCAGAAACCCTAACGATCTCGTCAATGGTCATGGCTATATATCCAACGATGGTCATGTCTTCGAGTGTAGAAATCCTGTTGTATTACAGCAAGCATTCCACGTGTACGTCGGACTAACTAAGACTTGCTAATGAGGACTAATATCACGAACCTTTCATAGGATTTTCGTCATCGACAGGTTAGTTGTTGTCTGTTGTCGAGCATTGTTTCTCATGTCTTCTTCCAGATCTGGTTCTATGTGTTCCACTGATCGTCTACCCTTGGCCGACGGTCCTGCGGCAGAACGAATTCGGCAGCGCGCAAATAACCGACTCGGTGCTGTATATTCAGCTCTATACAGTTTCTGGACTGCCCGCCACGCTGCGGTTACTGCGGGACAGCAATTGGGTGCCAGACGTGGTCTCGACGCTGTATACTCAACCCTATACAACCTCTGGTCCGCCGCTTCGCAGGATCAGCAGCCAGATGTTGGACGGCGCGATGCGTACAGTGTCCTCCTCTTCAGTGACTCGACAAAAACGGTGCTGACTAACGACCTCACGAGCAACCCGGATCAACTCTTGGATTTCGTCCTGTCGGAAGAGGTCGGCGGCGGAACAAACTTTGCGGTGGCTCTCCGTGCCAGTCAAACCGTCATGCTAAATCACTGGAGTACAGAAAGGCCCGTTACCCGAACTCGACTTTCTTCCGCTTCGTTTCTTTTTTAACGCCCCGACACAGAACACCAGTCATGATTTTCCTTTCTGATGGGGAATGTTCAGTATCCGACAGGGTAATTCAAGAGGTTTGTCGCTCGGCAACTCAGCGCGGGTAAGTTGCTTCTATTTGTGCTAGCCATCACTGACCGTATGATAGGAAACCTCTGTCCTTCCATGCCGTTTCTTTTGGCGAAGACGCTTCGACTGCTACCCTCCGTAGGATGGCAGATCTCGCGCTGGAGATGCAGAATAATCCTCGTGATGCTCTGCTTCCTGCCGGAGCGAACATTCCTTCCTCTTTCGCCACCGCCCTCGACACGGTGAGAACTTTTACCCCTGGCGCGGCGTAAATAGGCTTCAAAACTGTACTAACCCATCTCAGGTTCGGCTTACGGAAACATTCTTGGGAATTGCTGAGTCGTTGAGGAAGCCACGGGGTTCGTTGATGCATTGAGTATCTGTTCACTTGCAAACTCGAAGCGTTACAGCCACTGCTGGCACTCTGTAACAGGATGTGATGTTGGATGATTTGGAAGAAATGAAATCACTTTCAATCATTGAAATCAAATTTTCTTGCACAATTCAATCTATGGCTCTTCACGTCAGCTAGTCACGTACCGGCCTCACTAGATATAGATATATCATGGTGTGGGAGTCTCGATAACGAACAGACTATCCTCGATCCTTTGTAATAGTGTGATATGCGGCGCGCACTTGCGAATATCTGCGAAACGTCTTAGCTACAACTTGGTCAGGTTGAACCATGTACGGCAGCTCTGCATCACACCGAGGTCTATCCTGCAGGCTATCAGCGTTTTCGCCTCATAGGATCCGTTGATTATCTTCAATTCATGTCCAGGGTGTTAGACGTCAAATGGGGGTTGTACCAGGTGTTGGTGTGTGCAGAATGGCCATACCTCGTTCGTCTCGCGGGTAACTACTCCCTCCTTCATCCAAGGGTCGCCCTTTTTGGGCATTTGAAGGTTCATGGAATTGAAGACTAATCCACTGGACCATTGTTTCTCTCAATTGACCCTTCAGAGGATTACGACCACCGTATGGCGATGCGGAAGACCCTGTGCAGGGTGCCGACTGTGACTGTAGTGGGCGTACGTGGTCACAAGCCAGGGGAAAGCGGGTGGTTGGAGATGGGTGAATCTGCAGAGATGCAGGTAATGACTGGTAAGATTATGACCACCGGCAGAGATGTCACTAGGTCGAACGTGGCAAGCATGAAGAACAGAGGAGAAGAGGGCGAGCTGTGGGGGAATAGCGCAGACAAAGGAAACTGTGAGCGCGACGAAGTCGGGTGCTTCTCACTTCAGTCAAGTTTGAAACCGCCAATACGCCTCCGCCAAAGGCGCACCTGCCACCTCCGCCCTGATCGCTCATCGTGAGCAGGTAAATGCCCTTGCAGTTGGCGCTGTAGATAAAGGGACTCATCATGGAGAGGATGATACAGAGCGCTGCACGGCAGGATGCCAAGATGCCGAGTGAGCGTCGCTTGGATGGAGAGATAGAGGCAGCATCCTTGTGTGTGCGTAATCCAGTGTGCGTCGAGCGCAACGAGGCACTTGACCAAGGTCATGAGGGCGTCTGTGCATCAAATTGTTGGACATGGATGGACGAGGTAGACACCAGCTATATCGGGAGGAGAATGAAGTATTGTGGATGCTCATGCGGGAGGGGGGATGAGTGTTCGTGAGAATGCACCATGTACTCTATGTTTATATGGGGAAACGAGTAAAATGAGGCGTGCCATGCGCGTCTGAACATATCTCGGTGCGGTGTCGAGCAGGTCGAGGGAATGTATATGGTGAAGGACACCGTCACCGGCGCACGCACCGGCGCTTGCCAGTGGCCACGTTGTGTGTCGGTCACTTTGTGCAACACGGGCGCAACTTCGTTGCTACACCTCCAAGTGACGAACTCTCACCAGTATATTCAGGCAAGTCCGATGGCCCCAGAATCGACCAGCATCATCCAATCTATATCTCCTCGAACTCCTGGCTCATCAAATTTGCCAAGTGGCCTTTCGGATGGCTCGATGATAGGGGAGCGTTCCGCGGGTGGCAACGAATCCATTGAAGTACGAAGTCTAGGTGGGTCTTGTACACAGTGTCTGTGACAAGCAGTGGTTGATCGAGTGTAGGCCAAGCGACTATTGACATACTTCCGGATGATGCCCTCTTGGAGATATTTCATTTCTGTAGAGTGGTGCTCCCTCACGCCCTTCAACGGTGGTGGTGGAAACACCTGGCAGACGTCTGTCGAAGATGGCGACGTATCGTCTTTGCATCACCGCATGGTCTGGACCTGCGACTTGTATGCACTGACAGAACACCCACGAGGACGTCACTGGATATCTGGCCACCGTTCCCCATCACCTTATTTAGTTATTCCCGGAAGTTGGATGATAAGCGTCAAGATAATATTATTGCGGCACTCGAACACCGTGATCGCATAATCCAAATTAACATTCTAAATCAAAAATGTTTTGCACCGGAAAAACTCTCCGCCGTGACACAGAAGCCATTCCCGGTTCTGACAGATCTCGAACTCTCATCGTTCGGCGGGATGGCGCCAGTTCTTCATGAGGAATTCTTGGGGGATCTGCGCCACGTCTTCGAAAATTCTTCTTACGGAACACTGCATTTCCGGCATTCCCCAAACTTGCCCTGTCTGCCACTCACTTGTCGCATCTTGCCCTTCTGAATATCCCGATCACCGGATACATTTCACCCGAGGCGATGGCAACTTGTCTGGCCACGTTTCCCAGTCTCCAGTCCCTTTCCATTGAATTCCAATCCCCTCGATCTCGCCCCGACCGAATAGGCCTGACTCCTCCAATGCGCGCCGTCCTCCCTGCACTCAACCAATTTGGGTTCAAAGGCGTAAGCGAATACTTGGAAGATCTCGTTTCCAGAATCGATGCGCCCAAGCTCAACAAGCTCTCAATACACCTCTTCATGGACCTTATGTTCAACAATCCACAACTTCACAGGTTCATCGCTTGCACAGAAGAGCTTAGGCCGCTCAATCCGGCTAAGATCACGCTTGCCTCTTCTCATATCATCATTTCTCTTGGACCTCTCTCTCGCGTCGTGGAGTTGAGAATTAGTTGCAGAGAGCCAGACTGGCAGGCCTCGTCGATGGCGCAAGTGTGCAGCCAGCTATCACCCCTCCTCTCTCATGTGGAACAGCTTGACATTCATGAGTATACGTCTGGGCATGCACGGCAGGGGAATGGCATCGACCCCACGCAGTGGTTTGAACTTTTTGACCCCTTTCCCGCCATGCAACATCTGCATATAAATGACGAGCTAGGGCCACTCGTTGCGCGGGCGCTACAAGAGCTCCCAGGGGAGAGCGCCCCAGAGGTGTTACCTACTCTCCGTAGCCTTTTCTTTAAGGGACCATCACCATCTAAATCTATACAGGAAGACATACGAACATTCATTGTTGCGCGTCAGCACTCCAATCACCCTGTTGATGTCCACTGGGAGTGACAGGTTCTCAGTATCCACTCGTCATGATTAGCATTTCCTATTGTCACCCACTCACTCTCTGCGAATCCAGTTCTAGGTCCGCTGATTGATATCTGAAAGGCACTTATCACTGTAGTGACTGTCCTCGCATTGTGTGCCAACACCTGACTTGCCCGTCTCCCTTTCCTTCCCTTCCCTCTTTTCCCTCCCAAAATATTCACTCGTCGCTTGTCTCATTCTGCCCGTCTTTTCTTATCTCTCTATTCCTTCCCCCCACCCGTCCTCCTGTCTCGTTTTATCCTAACCTACCCCCTGCCCTGAAATGTGCTCTCGTCGCTCGCGAGTTGACTCCCAGAATTGGTGTGATGGAAGCATTTCAAAAGATAATTAACCCGATCAGATAAACTGCCACTAAGCTCCAGTAGCCTACCACCCACCCACCGAAACCAACACCAACTGTCTGTCCGTCATGCTCCATAGTGTACAAAGTTTACCCAACGCTGCAAGCGTCATTCCTTTCTTCCTCCTCAATTCTTGCACCGCATCCCAGAGCGCCTTGACAGATCTCTTGCAGTGAGGTACCCTTTCGAGATCACCGTCCGAGGAGGAACCTACGGTATTGTAAAAATGCCCCACCAAGTCTCGTCCGTCATTGTCCGCCATCGCCCACATCGTCCCGACCACGCCTCAGAATCCACTGTACTGCATCGCAGCAGTGAGGTGCAGCGCCTCGTCGGCGGCGCTCTCATCCGTCAGCTCGGCCGTATGACAAGCAGACAAGAAGGCGATTTCGGCCGTAGGCAGCCGGTGACGCACGTTGTCCAGGATCGTAAGGCGGTCATCCCCGAGGACTCGAAAAGACCGCCGTAGGGCACCACCAGACTCGAGATTGTTCCGGGATTTTCAGCTCGAGGAGTCGGTCGATGACTGGTCGGCCCACATACTCGTACAAACTCTCTAGTATACAGTGGAACGCAGTGCTTGTTGATATTGCCTCGAATCGAGGGAGTACTCTTCCGTGCATGTAAGAGCCGATCCCTCCATTTGTTCGCACGTCCATATAAATCTTCCACCGGTTGGAACAGTTGAGGGAGGAGCGTCATAGAGGAGAACAAGGATGACAGAGCGCCATCTATGATGATTGAAGAATGATGATGGGGTCGTGAGAAGCAGCAGCGGGAAGGGTGCTAAACGATGGCGCTCTAAAGGACCATCTCCGGCTCACAAAAAAAAAATATTGAATCCCAAAAACCGATCTGAAGTCACCGCTCCAGTTTAGCGTTTCAATAATAAAGTTTGGCAGGACGTGGAATGCAGGAACGCTCTGCCGAACGGCCGAACCACCCCACGCCCGAACTTCGGACATACCCGGACGCAACCACGACCGATCAAGTTCGCCACTCGCGCGCGGGTATGTGCAGCCTGTACTGCACACCCGGCGGACACTCATCGACATACGACCCTCTTTCGGCGTCTCGGCGTCCTCTCCTCAATAGCTGAGGCCCCTACATCCGCAATGTCGAGGGCAGTGATGGCGGCAAGGGTATCCCCTGGGGTCACGATGGGCGACCCGGTGCGTTGCGCCGCTGGACACACGGGTGGGTTCAAGCTCGGCCTGAATTACGCGCCTGGCTTTGCCCGTGCAGCGCACGGCGGGCGCTGTGAACGTCTGTGCCGTGTTTGAGCGTCCAGACAGTGGCAAGTACCAGTTCCCCCCCCCCAATCTCATCTTTTCCTGCCCTCTGTCCGCCGCACATTTCTCACACCTCTTTGTCTACTCTTCGGCGGATGGACTTGGACGGTACCAAATAAAACAAGGGATCGATCTTATTGCCCGCGGTTCTCCTCTACATTTGTTGTTTGACTCCTAAGGAATCGGTTACGATATTTTTCTTTACTGCAGCGGCGTCATGATTGTCATGACCCCTGTCTGCTGTCGGGACTGTAGTGTGGTATATCGAGACAATAGTCTCGAAGAATATTCACACGGCGTGCGGATTATCCTGCGATTTGGTAAATTAGATGGGCCACTCGATCTGGATCGTACGTGGCCTACGCTCTGGCATATATGTTGCCTGCGCGGAGGTTTTTTAACTACACTGAGTGACCGGAGATCAGAAATCAGAAACCAAGACCTCGCACCTGGCGACCCACTCGACCCACTCAGTGTGCCCTTCCCTAAATACTTACCCACCACGACCTACTACACGCGAGGTTACTTTCTACGACTATCGCTGGAAGCTCAATATCCTGCACATTCGCTTCTGCGCTGCAGGGATGACAACGGGGAAGCTTCGGTGCGCGCCGGAACCGAATCAGGGACATAGTTTAGGCCGTGCTTGGACTCGCTTGTGCCACCCGGCCAAGCGCGCACTTGGTGCCTCATCACGGGGATACTACTTCCCTGGGCATCGCGAATGTGTGCAATTCTAGGAGAGGATGAAGTCAAGACGCAGAGCCCGGGTCATGTGCTGATGAGCGTCCGAGTCAGTTGCATATGCAGGCTGCTTCGCTAGCTGAGAGAAACACAATGCGCCTGCGACAAGAAGCTTGACCAGGTTCAGGAAGGAGCCTGGACATCGGAGCCGAAGATACAGTATGTGTCATACAGCAGAGCACCCAGAAAACGAGAATGTGTGTAGACCCATAATCTACTGATCATGTCGAGCTCGGAAAGGTAATGGGTGTTTAAGAGATCAGCAGACGTAGACTGAATTCGTATAGAGTTAGTGGGTAACAATACCAAATGCTAGTCATGACCAGTGGAGAGTGACAAGCCGTCACTCCCAGTGGACATCGACAGAGTGATCCGAATGCTGACACTCAACGATTAATGCATCTATGTCCTCCCGTATACAGCTGGATGGCGACGGCCCCTTGAGGAAAAGGCTACGCAGGGTAGGCAACACCTCTGTGGCCCCTTCTCGTATGAGCTCTTGCAGCGCCCGCGCAACGAGTGGCCTCAGCTCCTCATATATATGCAGATGTTCCACGGCAGGAAAGAGGTCAAAAAGTTCCAACCACAGTGTGGGGTCGATGCCATTCCCTTGCCGTGCATACCCAGGTGGATGCTCACGGATGTCGAGCTGTTCCACATGAGAGAGGAGAGGTGATAGCTGGCTGCATACATGCGCCATCGATGAGGCCTGCCGGTCTGGCCCTTTGCAAATAATCATCAAGTCCACGGTGTCAGAGGGAGTTGCAAGAGTAAGCACGATATCAGAAGAGAAAAACGTGACTGTGGCCTGATTGAGCGGCCTGGTCCATTCTGTGCGGGCGATGAACTTGTGGGGTTGTGGATTATTGAAAAGAAGGTCAAGGAATAGATGTATTTTGAGCCTGTTGAGTTTGGGGGTATCGATTCTGGCAACGAGGCCTTCCAAGTGCTCGCTAACCCCGTTGAAAACAAATCGGGTGAGTGCGGGGAGGACGGCGCGTGGACGAGATCGAGGGGATCGGAATCCAATCTCAAATAGCTTGAGACTGGGCAACGTGGCCAGACAAGTGGCCATTGCCTCGGGTGAAATGTATCCGGTGACCGGGATATCCCAAAGAGAAAGTTCGGACAAGTGAGTCGCAGACGAAGCAAGCTTGGGGAATGCTGGAAATGGAATGTAATTAAAGAAGACTGTTTGAGGGCGTGGCGCAGATCCTCCCAAGAACTCCTCGGGAAGAACCGGGATCCCACCGGATAATGAAAGTTTGAGATCTGGAGAATGGCTTCTGCACCACGGCGAAGAACCTTTCTAATGTGAAATACTCTAGTTCTTCTATGTCAATCCGGATTACGCAATCATGGTGCTCGAGTGCTACAATGATATTGTCTTCACCCTCATCATTCAACCACAAGGAAGAATGACAAGATATGGCAATGGGGAATGGTGGCCAGATATCCAGCAACATTGTTGTGGGTGTTTTGTCAGTGCACATAAGTTGCAGGTTCAGACTGTGTGGTGATGCAAAGATGATATGTTGCCATCTTTGACAGATGTCTGCCAGGAGTTTCCACCACCATTGTTGAAGGACATTCTCCTCTCTATAGAAATAAGAGATCTCTGAGAGAGCATTGTCTGGGAGTATGCTAATAGTTGCCCAGTCTACACTCGATTTAGCCATTGCTTGTCACAAACATTGTGTTCAAGACCCTGGTGAAATATCTCACTTGCACCTAGCATGTGCATGTCAGTCAGTCCCCCTCCCCAAATTACTTACCAACCACTATACCAGTTTCAGTATGCTCCAAGTATATCATTTCCCATATTACTATTTTGATTGCCCTTACTATATGTTACTACTGATGTGTTTCATGTCCCAGTATATGTGCCTCAATTCCCACTGGCATGTGTGCTGGTGATCAGACACATGCCACTACTATAACCATATATGGTATACTGACTTACTGCTTTAGATCATATTTTGACACAACTCCCTTTTATGGACTGCAGACGGTGGGCTGGGGCCCACCCCTGTGTGACTCACCCCTTACTTACCCCTATCTCTTAGCACTTGTGATCAGTTTATATTATGCTGAGACATCCCCTAGTTATTTTTCTCCCTCCCTTCATGCCTCAGACTTGGACAGCTATGCACCGACCTGGATACACAGTATAGAAACTAGATACATGTAAGTATGTATAAAAGGGGGCCTCAAAGGCCTAGTACATCCAATCAAGTGCTTTTCTACACCTTTTGCCCACCTGCTTCAAGCATCCACACTCCTTGTGCCCCTCAAAAAGTTTACTAGGTTATGGGCCCTGCCCTGCTGCTCTAAAATCTAGTTTACCTATCACACTCTGGCACACAAGATCTACCCCTGACAACACCATGTAAGCTGAAGAATGTGACTTTAAGACCAGTGTCCCCAAGCTTCTAGCTGATGGGACCAACTGGGTCATCTATCATGATCAGCTGCTCTGGGCATTGCAGACAGGCTTGACCAACAACCACCTTACCAATGATAGTTCTCCTACCAGCTACACCGCCTTGGGCCAGATCAGCAGCTTAGAACCTGCCACATGCTGGGCCAAGGAGGAGGGCACCATCAAACAGCTTATTGATGTGACCCTGCCTGACACAGCCTTCAACTGCATCAAAGGGTGCACATCATGTTAAGATGGAACATCTGCACAGCTATGCCTGGACTGGACAGGCTCATGCTCAGGGGTTCGGTAGAACTGGCCCAGACATTACAAGGGGCACTTAATGCTCCAGGACAATTACAGACTTAGTGAGCACATGTCAGCACATGGACTGCATGGACACCTATGTATGTATGATACCCTAGAACAATGTGATTATGCCCTTATGGCTGATCTAAGAACTTTCTTTTGTTATCTGACCTGATTATTGTATGATCAAACTGTTTCAGATTGACACTTTACCTACTGTCTTTATGATCATGTAGTTACATTCACATATGGACCTTTTAGCATGGTTCTATGCTTATGTGTACCCCTTCTGAAGGCTCAGTGTCACCAGCGAAAGCAGTGACACTTAGACGTCGTCAGTATCCCTTGTTTCCATTGAAACCTCGGATAACTCAGCGGATGCCCCCACTACTGTTGGTGGGAAATAACTGTTGTCGCTTCCTAGCGACTCATTGATAGTACTAGAGCTCGAGTTGACATTCGGTGTACCAGCGACGTGTGGGACACAGAGGAGGAAACACAAGAAACCCAGGAAAGCAAAACAAGCCATGGCTTTCCTCGAGACAATAACGGAACAGTCACTACTCTTTGTTTGGACAAGGAGACTCGACTTAGAGTCTCATCTCAGTACGTGCACGCGTATAAGTACTACTGGTACAACATGACTACTACTGCTACTCGACCATTTTCCGGTCATATGGCTACTTTAGATTGCTGACTGAGGGGGTGACAAAGCCCTGACATACGCTGACTACAAGTCTGACCTGTATTACCAACCCCAGGCCTAGACAGGCCTACCACACCTGGGGGTCAAATGCGATCTTCACCTGTCATCAGCAGTTCTCTTGCCCCCGTGCAAGCTGCCCTGTGACATTACCCTTGGTTCAGAAGTGAGCCGCACCACGGCGTGAGCTGTTTGGGATGGACGAAAACCTATGCTGCTTGTCCCCTTTGAGTAGGGGCTCGTCTTGAAGTCTGCGAAAGAGAGCATAGCTCTCATACTTGTGAGAGGTGAGGAGACGGCGGCGGCATTGCTCCTCTTGGTAGCGGAGGGAGTTGATGTGGCTCTGCAGCTCCCGGGCTTCGATATGGAGCCCTGTGAGGTCAGTGATGGTCTCGTGATAGCACTGGAACTCAGCAGCAGTCCCCCAGTCTCCTCCTGGTTTGACGGCTTGACGCAGCATGGCGTTGTAGGTGTTGGGGTCGGTGAGGGCATCGAAGAACCATTGAGGGTACTCCCCTTCCTCAATGATGGTGGCATGATTGGGGCGAAAAGCTCTTGACGATAGACGGCTTCCCCTTTTCCTGAGGTGCCAAGACAGTACTGTCCCTCGCGTTTGACGTATGCCGCGAGGGTGTGTATGGTGTGAGTGCTGTCAGTAATGGGAATGAAGAAATCGGGCACTCGCCCTTCGTTCTCCTCATACCCTTCGGGTATCCCCAAATCTTCTTGTCGGCTGCGAGCTGGTCATCTCTCCAGTGCTTGTACGTGGCTTCCAGGCGAGCCGCGTTCGCCTCACGCTCTGCCAGAGCGTCGGATCGTCCCTTGAGTACAGTGAGTTGCTCCTTGTTGTGTCTGGACACCTCCTCGTTCTTTCGCACAACGCTTGCCAGGCCTTGTGCGATGAGGATGAGTTGCTCCTTGGTGGGGCTATTCCCTTGAGAGCAGCGTGGACAGTTTGTGGGGAAAGCGGGAACTCACTGAACTCTGAGGATGACACCACCACCTCCATGGGGACGACAAGTGGTTCCAGCTCTTTGCCGAGCGGTTTGTGTGCGTGGTGGGATTGGCAGGGGCTCTTCGCATCCGCTGGGGCTAGCTGTGATGTAGGATGGGATGGAGATGGGTGAAGACATGCTGTTCTGGGTTGCGAATGGGCGGAAAAATGAGAGGCGGTTGATCTGACCCATGCCGCGCCTTTGCGTCCTTTGTACTCTGTCCCTTCCTTTGAGGGGTGTCGTTGGTGGTATTTCTTACCAAGATTGGGGCGTGTACTTGGTCAGCAGGTTCCCAGGTGTCGTCAGAGGCTGAGTAACCCTTCCACCAGATGAGTATTGAAGCTGACATCGTTTCCCATATACCTGTAATTGATAATTTGATCTACTTCGTATTCCTCAGCATTATCAATCATCTCTGGTGGTGGGCGCTGGTAATTGGTCCCATGTTCCTCAGTTTCTTTGTAACGGGTGAGTAAGGAGCTATGGAACACGTCGTGGATGGTCCAGGCTGCTGGTAGCTGCAGTTTGTAAGCTACTGGTGAAATTTCTTTCAGTATTCTGAAGGGCCCATGGCGTTTGGGCGCGAGTTTGACAGACGTGTAGGGGAGTGACAGGTGTTTCGCTTCGAGCCAAACCTGCTCTCCTTCTCATATTGCACGGGGGGAGTGGCCTTGGCAACTTCATTGAGGGCGTGAACTGCCGCTTCTCTATGTGCTTTGGCACTTCGTGTCTGTCTTCCATCGCTTCATTACTGGTGATGGGTATAGGTTCTTCAGCAGCGCTAGGGCGGTATCCGAGGATGACTTCATGGGGACTCAGCTTAGTCGTGGCGTTGGGCCATCGGTTGTGTACAAACGCTGCGATCGGTAGGAGTTCTTCCCAGTCGTCTTGTCTGGCTGAGTGTAGAGGCGTAGGTACTGTTCCACCCATTGATTCTTTCGTTCGGTGAGTCCGTCGGTCTGTGGGTGGAAGGCAGTGCTGATATTTCGTTCTATCTTCAATTTGTGGTAAGGGCCTTGGAAAAGTTGGACGTGAAGCGGGGATCGTGGTCAGAGATCACTTTTGATGGTACTCCGAACCATGGAAACAAGTGTTGGAGGTATAGTTGGGCTACCCCTTTGCCTGTAATCGTCGTCTTGCATGGAATGAATAGGGCCGCTCTGGAGCATCCTTGATCAACGATGGTAAGGATGGCGTCCATCTCCTTGGCTTTCGGTAATTGAGTAATGAGATCTAGGGCTATGATGTTAAAAGGAGCATCTGGGGTCTCCTGGGATGTGGTACAGCGGTGTCTTTTTCTTTGTCATTCGAATTTTGTGTTGTTGGCACTGTGCGCATCCCGCGACATATTTGTCTACCCATGTGTTCAGTCCCGGCCACCAGTAGCGTTGGCTGACAAGGGCGATGGTGTTATCTCTACCCGGGTGTCCTGCGTGGGTGAGTCGTGGAATTGGGACAATATATCGCTCTTAGCTGTAGTCCTGCTGGTACTGCCAACCTCCATCCTGTACGTAGCCTTCAGGGATCTTTCATACATCTTGTGAATCGCACCATAGCTCCATTTCTGCTCGTTGCTTTCGTTGAGCTTCTTTGACTCGTTGCTCAAGGGGTCTCTTTGCTTGATGCAGTGGTGATGAACATGGGTGGAGGAGAAGGGTTAGGTCCGCGTTGTCTTCGGCACCGTGATCAGCTCCTGGTGGTCTAGACAGCATATCGGGAGCGGTGTGAATTTTCCCTGGCACATGTTTGATGACCAAATTGTAGTCTTGAAGCTCTGCGAACCATCTAGCTACGCGTCTATTGACTTTTCGAGGGGCTTTCCAGTATGTCAGGTTGGCGTGATCGGTGAGGATGGTGACGGGTATTTCCGTAGCTGCTACATGAGGACGGAAACATTTGAGGGCTTTCAGGACTCCTAGGAATTCTCTTTCATAGATGTCATAGTTGCGTTCTGTTGGGGTGAAGGTGTTAGAGTAGTATGCAACGGGACATAGCATGGGTTTCTGGGTGGTGGGTTAATTTCTCCCTCCTGTGAGAGTACGTGCCCACGCTGTATGCTGAGGCGTCGGTAGCGAGAAAGAATGCTTTAGAGTAGTCAGGTTGGCGGAGAATGGGCTTGCTACACATCAGTGTCTTCAAGCATTCGAGGGCTCTTTGCATTTGTGATCCCATCTGAACGGGGTGTCTTTTCGTGTCAGTTGGATCAGGGGCGTGCTATAAGAGAGTAATTGGGTATGAAGTATCAGTAAAACCCTGTGAAGCCCAGGAATGTGCGGACATCTTTGACGGTTTGTGGTTGAGGCCAGTCAGCAACGCCTCGTACTTTTGCAGGGTCCATCTGAACTGTGCCATCCTCCAGGATGACTCCTAAAATTCTACCTTTTGTTGCTCGAAGATACACTTCTCTGGTTTGAGGTATAAGTCGTATTGCCTCAATTTGTCTAGGACTTTGTGGGTGCACTCTTCGTGGAACTTGGGGTCGTCCTTTGTGGCAATGAGGAGGTCTCCATGTAAATGATGAGCCATCCTTGTGCCATTTCTTCGGCAAAGATTGCATTCATCATGGTCTGGAAGGTTGCTGGGGAATTCGTCAGCCGAAGAACATTACGGTGGGTTCAAATAATCCCTGATTGGTGATGAATGCGGCTTTCCATTCGTCTCCCTTTTTGATGCGGACTTGTTATATCCCCATCAGATATCGAACTTTGTGAAGAGCTTTGCTCCTTGGACTTTCGCTATCAACTCTGGAATCAGTGGGAGAGGGTAACGGTTGCGAATAGTCCACTCATTTAGGCGGTGGTAGTCCTGTACCGGGCGCAGTTTCCCATCCTTTTTCTTGATGAAGAAGAAGGGTGCTGCATAGGGGCTCTTTGAGGGGCATATGTAGCCTTTCTTTTGTTGCTCTTTGACGAATTCTAATAGCGCTTTCTGTTCCTCTTGTGTAAGTTGGTACACTTGCCTGGTATCGAGGATGGCGCTTCTGGCTTTAATTCGATTGCGTGATCCCAGATGCATGGTTCGGGGAATCGTTGGGCGGCTTCCTCGCTGAAAACATGAGCATGTCTCTGATACTTGGTTGGGATCTTGCCGCTTCCTTTGTGCGATCCTGCTTCTTCGCTAGTTTTGATGCCAGCGTTTGTCCTTTTCTTTTGCTGCGGGGATGATGAGTTTGGCCATGTGAATGGACCCTTGTACGATCTTGGCTCGTCGTAAGGGTGCTTCACGACCTCGTGGGGTGGTTCTGCATTTTCCTATTCGCACCTGGGTTGCCAACTTGGTCCGGAGAATGAGAGGCAATTGATCGCTTTCGAGCCATCCTCTCGCCCAATCAATCTTTGGCTGTGTGGCTGCGAACCATGGGTATCCCAGGATGACCTTCTGTTCTCCAGATCAGTAAGGAAGAATCGTAGCCAGGTCCGTTGACTCCCCGTCTGCATCTCTAGATCCGTATAAGTTTCTATATCTCGTTCTTATTTCTCGTTCCATCCACATTATAGACTGGTCGGGGTCTTTCCAGTCGTTTGATGGGGAATCGCATTTCTTTTGCGTACTGCAAACTAATGAAGTTTTCGGTCGCCCCTGAGTCTAGGAGCGCTATTGTTTCGGCCCTCTTCTTGGATAGATGGATGAATAAATGTAGCTGCATAGATTTTCGTATAGAGAGATACATCCTATCTGATCCAGTCCTCCTAATCCAGGCCGCACGGATTAGGCCTCCGAAAAATTTCCTTCCTTTGCTCCGAGGCGATTCATCAGTTCTTCCTGATCTTCTGATGAGAGGTTTCGAGTTGTTGGTGGAGGTGATCCACTTTCGAAATGTTGGATTCGTCTCTTGTCTTCGGGAGTCCAGTCGATGAGTTGGGCGGTGTGTGTGTTTGCACGGTGCTGTTTAGTGGGGCAGGTGTGAGCAAAGTGTCCCTGTTGTCCACAAGTGAAACATGCACCCTGCGCCCCTCTTTGAGTCCTGTGGTCGTCCATCCTTACAACATTTCCCCTGGATTGCCCTCCACCTCATCCTCGCCAGCTTCCTCGAGGTACTCTGGTTCTGTCTACATCCATGGGTACTGGTTGGTTATTCCATGCTCTAGGTGCTGTGGTAGAATTGTAGGGGGTTTGTCCAAACCTTGTTGCGGTGGTCGAGGGTTCTGTGGTTGCTGAGTGCGATACTGCCAGTTATTCTGGAATGGGGTGCATCTGGCATTGTTGTTGGGGGCGTGTGTACAGGGCATCAATGATTCGTTGCGATGCAGTCACGTTAATAGCTTTGGCCTTCATTTGGTCATAGGTATTAATGGTGTGTCTTCTAGCACCTTCTGTCCAACGCTATGCGTAACCCTTGCAGAAATAGCTGCATGGTGTTCTGATCCATCGGGTTGTAACCAGCTTCATGCGCTATACTTTCGAACGTAGAGATGTACTCATCTATTTCTGGCCATCTCATTTTTAATTCTTGTAGTCTGATGTGTGCCTTCTGCGCCTTTTGCGAATCGAGAAAGCGATTCTTGAAGTTCTGCACGAATGTTGTCCATACTGCGCGTGCGTCGTCTGCAGTTGGAGCGTTCCCCAGCCAGTCAATTGTTGCTCCGTCCATCGATTGACTTCTGTTCCTTGATGCAAGTGAGGGCTATGGCCACTCGTTTAATAAGGAGGCTAATGACGGGATGTTGTGTTAACAAGGAAATATGCTCAGAGTTCTCGTAGGAAACTCTCAGCTTTGGCTCGATCTCCTTCGAAGATCATTGGTAGGGCTCCCATTGGTTTGTCGTCTGCTTGGATTGGTTGCTGCGGTTGTCTGCCTCCTGGTGCACCTCCACCTCCTCCTGGTGGACCGCCTCCTGGGGGACCTCCGCCTCCGCTTGGTCCTCCACCTCCACCTCCAGTTGGTGGTCCGGTTCTTCCTCCTGCTTGAGTCGTGGTTACTGCTGTTGCTGCAGTTGACATGGTGGCATGGTGGTTGGTTCAGTTGTTAGTGATAGGTCTGCGAGAGCGGTAATGGCTGCCAATAATCGATAGGTGAATTTCGAATTTGTTGGTCAAGGAGGTCCTCTTCTTCTTCGCTATCAGAGCCTTTGGCCCAATTGATGATAGTGGGCGCTTCTTCGTATGTGTTTGCTGCTGCTCCTTCGTGTAGTCCTTATATTGATCAATACGTCGTGCTCTTTGGTCAAGAAATGGGGACTCCCCTTCGTTCCCCCAGTTGAGGTGTACCAATGCTGTTATGCAGATGAACTGCCCTGATCTGCGTTCCTCCTACTCGGATCGCGTATGCGTGAAAAGGGAAGGTTTGGTCTTCCCAGTAGACCGCAGTGTTTTGCAGTGCTCGTTCCCTGTCAATGGGAAGTTGTACGTATTGTCTCTCTTCAGGGGCTGTGGTGGTGAAGAAGTCGAGTCTAATGTCACCGGCGAAAGCAGTGACACTTAGACGTCGTCAGTATCCCTTGTTTCTGTTGAAACCTCGGATAACTCAGCGGATGCCCCCACTACTGTTGGTGGGAAATAACTGTCGTCGCTTCCTAGCGACTCGTTGATAGTACTAGAGCTCGAGTTGACGTTCGGTGTACCAGCGATGCGTGGGACACAGAGGAGGAAACACAAGAAACCCAGGAAAGCGAAACAAGCCATGGCTTTCCTCGAGACAATAACGGAACAGTCACTACTCTTTGTTTGGACAAGGAGACTTGACTTAGAGTCTCGTCTTGGTACCGCGCGCATATAAGTACTACTGGTACAATGTGACTACTACTGCTACTGACCGTTTTCTGGTCATATGGCTACTTTAGATTGCTGACTGAGGGGGTGACAAAGCCCTGACATATGCTGACTACAAGTCTGACCTGTATTACCAACCCCAGGCCTAGACAGGCCTACCACACCTGGGGGTCAAACGTGATCTTCACCTGTCATCAGCAGTTCTCTTGCCCCCATGCAAGCCGCCCTGTGACACTCAGGGTATGTGCGGACTCATTGGACTTGCCCAAATGTAGAATACAGTGTATATGCGATATTGTGGATGCCTGTACTCACCCCTTAAGGGCTTATGGACATATGTAGACCATAGGGACTATAAATACACCCTTGGGAGTGAGCAAGATGTCTCATCTCCTACAGAGTCAATCCTCTGTGTAAACACCTCTCTTCAGCTACACTTCATCAGGTTATGGGCCCTGCGCTCTAAACTTACAACCACAACACAAAGTTCTATCACTCACACCATTTCTAACAGTGAGTAAACATCTTTGTTCACCATATACTCTGACTAGCAGTGTCATAGGGTGGCTTGCAAGAGGGCAAGAGAACCACTGATGACATGTGAGGATCACATTGGACCCCTAGGTGTGGTAGGCCTGTCTAGGCCTGGGGTTGGTAATACAGGTTGGACTTTGTAGTCAGCATGTATGTCAGCATCAGTAAGCTCTCAGTCAGCAAAGTAGTCAGCTGAATGGCCAGAACATGGCTGGGTTTCAGTAGTCAGTAGTATCACATCATGTACTTCATAGTATTTGTACACAAGCATGTACAGAGACAAGACTCTAAGTTGAGTCTCCTGTCAATTGGAGTAGTGACTTGTTCCTATCATCTCTAGGAGTAGCTGTGGCTTGTTTCACTCTCCTAAGTATCCTCTGCATTGTCTTCTGTATCACTTGATTACCTGACAGACCTGGGGTGAACTTCAACTCTAGTACTATCAACAAGTCACTAGAAAGTGATAGAAGCTATTTCCTGCCTGCTATAGCAGAGGCATCTGCTGAGTCTACTTCCAATGCCTTCAGTAATTCAACTACTGATGAGGTTTAATGTGTCACTGCCATTGCCAGTGACATTAGACTCGACTTCTTTTCACCACCATGGCACCTAAAGAGAGACAGTATATCACACTTCCCATCAACCGAAGCTTAGTGCAACAAAACACAGCCATCTATTGGGAAGATCATGCCGGAAATAGGGGGTGAGACAGGGGGTGGCTGAGGCACATGCACCCGAGACAAGTTATGAGATGAGTACTATATCATTTTATATTTTCCGATCGATTACAGACATTACTTCATTTACTATATGAGTTGTTTCATTTGCATTAGCGTTACCTTGCTAACTGTGCTGGCACATGAACGTGCCATCACATCTCGACTTACATTTCCGTGTGCCTCAACGTGAGGCTGCTTTACCATGTGTTACACTCACAATTACCACTGCATCTCACTCAGCGCTGCAGCTCAGTTGGCCGCAGCTTAAATACCCGAGTAGAGTAAATTGTAAACCTCAGTTCTCGTGCAATCAGCGCGCGTGTACTGAGGTAAGTTTCCTTTCATAGATCATACAACCCCTGTGCTCATGGACGCAGTCAACTCTCTGCTGTCTTGTGTACAGGTAAATAAAAACTATAGTTCTCGTGCAATCAGCGCGCGTGTACTGAGTCAACTCTCTGCTGTCTTGTGTACAGACGCTGACACGCGCGCGCCCCTTTGAACTCAATACTAATATTACCCCTGTCAACACCGCTGCATCTCGTGTTCCCACCCCTCGTTGCCTAGTGTGCCCACTGTGCGCGCTACAGATTACCTGCGCATCATATCAGATCAAGTCTTTCCTTTTCAAGCATATGCATTCTGAGTGGGAGGAATGCAGATTAGAGTGATACACTTGCAAGGAGAGCAGTGGTATGCACTCCAGTGGGGAAACCAAGGAGAACCCCCATACCTAGGCCAAAGAGTATCAGCAATTAAATGATACAATGGCAGGCAAGAAGGAGAAGCACTGTATGATTATGAAGACATCCCTATTGTCCACAACTGGGAGAACACCTCTGAAAGCAAGGAAGAAGGAGAAGACCCTATAAATCAGCAGATCTGAAATTCACCAGTTGATCTTCCAAATATCACCCTTCAAACCAGTGAATCCACAGAGGCCACCAAATCAATTACAATGTCTCTAGCAGCAACAGCAATAACCACTACAACCTCAGCAGGAGGCAGACCTAGTGGACCAAGTGGAGGAGGCCTGCCAGGGGGATCAGGCAGAGGAGGCCCTCCAGGAGGCAGATAACCAGGAGGAGGAGGAAACCCCCCAGGTGGAGGACAACTACAAGGAGATGGGAAGCCCATGGGAGTGTTACCATCAATCTCTAAAGGGGATTGAACAAAAGCTGAGAGCTTTTTACAAGACATTCAAACCTACTTCCTGGTTAACCATGATGTCCATGCATTAGACTCCTTTATCAAAAGAGTAGCCATAGCACTTACATGCATCAAAGGACCTGAGGTCAATTGCTGGACCAAGCAACAATTAGACTGGCTTAGCACTCTCCAACCAGCCAATGACATGCGAAATGTCTGGGACACCTTTGTTCAGAATTTTGAAGCTCAATTCCTTGACTCCCAGAAGGCACAAAAAGCCCATATCAAGTTACAGGAATTAAAGATGAGATGGCCCGAAATAGATGAGTATATCTCTATGTTTGAAAGTGTGGCACATGAGGCTAGATACAACCCGATGGATCAGAATACCATGCAACTCTTTCTGCAAGGACTGCCACACAGTGTAGGACAAAAGGTGTTAGAAGACACCAACATCAACACCTACAATCAAATGAAAGCCAAGGCAATCAATGTCATGGCATCCCAGAGAATTATTGATGCCCTCTATACAAGGCCGAACAACAACCCTTGATGTACCAATTTCCAAAGCAATTGGCAAAACAGAACCCCCACCATGACTGTTATGGACTGCTGGACTATTTACACTTACATCATTTTCTACTATATATAGTATTCGCTTTCTCACGGACTGGCAGGGAGCCCCTTCCACATCTATCCCTATACATTACCACACCTCTATTATGCTTCACTGCCCTCCACTTTATGTCGTGTTGCCTCAGCTCATTACTAATATGTTCAGACTAATATGCCGCCATGTTTTGTAGTCTCACAGCCTCATGATGCTGCTTAAATGCATCATCCAGCCTCTTAGTCATATAGGCTTAGTAGGATGCCATCTGAATGTGTCATCACTTACTTAGTCATACATGCTTACTATCTTGTAGTCATATATGCTTAGTATGATGCTGTAGAGACGCATCATCCCTTTACTTAGTCATATGTACTTACTGTACAGTAGCCACAGGGCCTATAAAAGCCCCCCAAAGCAAGACTCAAGCCTTAAGCTTAGTCTCTTGTATAATACAGGACTTCTAGTTCATCCCTCATGAACTTAAGCTTAAAGAACCATCAGAACCATCCTCTTGCACCTTAGAATGTACCCTAAGGCCTGCTAAATTGACTTAGAGCTGCATTTGCTCTTCACTTTGAAACTCCGAATAACTCAGACAGAAAGAAGCTGTCTTTCCCACCCAGAACCCGAACCTGAAGGCTGCTAGTAACGGAACTCTAGCCGTCTATATGAAGGCCACTAGTAAAGGAACTCTAGTCATCTATACGAACAAGTTGCATACTACAACCTCTGTAATATGTGCCACATACTATGACACACCAGCAGCAACCAGGAGCCACTCCTACAAGACACCAGAACCCCTTCCATTCACGACCTTAGCGTGAACACCAACAAACTATGTGCAATACAAGACGTCATTGCACCTCCAGACATCACTTCCTAGAAGTGATAACAGAACAGCTGGTGCCACTACATGCCATTCAGAACCCACAACCATACAAGTTCTAAGGACAGAACTCTGAACCTCAAACCATACCAGAAACCAGACTTGGACAAGGCATCCAAACTCTGAACCGAACTGAACTGAACCTGAACCCTCACACTAAGACATGTGATGTCCTAGCATGACAATGACAAACCAAAGTCCAAGACAAAACTTTGGACAAGTCCCATACAACTCCACTACCACCCCATGATCCTGGGCCAATCAACCAGTACCAATGGATGTAGATCAAACCCAAGCACCCAGAGGCAACTGGTGGGGCCGAGGAGGAGGACAATCAGGAGGAAATGTTGTAAGGACAGACAATGGGTGCATGCAAAGAGGAGTACAGGGTGTGTGCTTTACCTGCAGACAACACGGACACTTCGCTCACGCATGCCTGTCCAAACAGAAGTGAACCAACACTCACACTGCCCAGTTGATCAACTGGTCCCCAGAAGATAATGAAAGCAAATCCAGCATCTCAAAAGTGGACAGTATCCAGCAGCAACTTGACACACTCTCCCCAGATGACCAAGAAGAGTTGATGAACTGCTTAGGAGCGAAAGAAGGAAGTTTTTCAGAAGCCTAATCTGTGTGGCCTGGATTAGGAGAACAGGATTAGATAGGATGTACCTTTCTATATGGAAATCTATGCAGTTATGTCTATTCATCCATCTATCCAAAAAGAGGGCTGAAACAATTGCGCTCCTAGACTCAGGAGCAACTGAGAATTTTATCAACACTAAGTATGCATGAGAAATGCACTTCCCCATCAAATGCCTAGAAAGACCCCGACCAGTCTACAATGTAGATAGAACAAGAAACAAGGACAGGGACATTGAGCATTACACAGATCTCAAAATGCAAACAGGAAACCAATGAATGTGGTTATGATTCTTCATTACTGACTTAGGAGATCAAAAGGTCATCCTAGGTTACCCATTGTCACAGAGCAGCTTGCAAGAGGGCAAGAGAACTGCTGAGGACATCTGAAAGAGGCGTTTGACCCCCAGGACTGGTAGATCAGTCTAGGCCTGGGGTTGGTAAGATACTGGTCGGACTTTTGGACTTTCCTAGTAGCTAGTATCCTAGGATAGTCAGCATGATTTGTAGTGCTTCAGTCAGCATCAGTAAGCATCTCAGTCAGCAGGGAGTAATGCTCAGTCAGCCAGAGTTAGGCCTGGTTAACTGGAGTTCCCAGGATTCACAGAATAGTTGGTAGTGCCTTATCATGTAGCAGTAGTATTTGTATGTGTGCACATGCAGAGATGAGACTCTAAGTTGAGTCTCCTTGTCTAATAGGAGTAGTGACTATCATTCCACTGTCTCTAGGAGAAGCCATGGCTTGTTTTGCTCTCCTGAGTTTCCTGTGCTTCATTCTCTGTGTGCCATGCATTGCTGGCACCCCAAACATCCCTCTGAGTTCTAGTACAATCAACAAGTCGCTTGGTAGTAGTGATAGTTACTTCCCACCTGCAGTAGTGGGCACATCAGCTGAGTCTTCAGTAATTCCCCTTAGTACTCAAGGTACTGATGATGTCTAAGTGTCACTGCTCTCACCGGTGATACCCATGGTTCACTGCCACACAACCCAAGATCAATTGGGCAAGAGGATGGTTAGAAAGTGACCAGCTACCCCTCATTCTAAGAACAAAATTGGCAACCCAAACACAGATAGGAAAGTGCAGAATTACACCAAGCAGACATAAAAACACAATATGAGTGATATGCCCCATTCACAACTCACTCCATCTAGCGAAAGTCACCTTTGCCGACACAATGAAGAAGCAAACAATGGTGTCCAAACTCACCAAAGAAGCAGGATCTCAAAAAGGGAGTGGTGAAATACCAGCTAAATATCAGAAGCATGCTCACATTTTCAGCAAAGCAGCCACCCAATGATTTCCTGAACCATGCATTTGGGATCATGCGATCAAACTAAAACTTGAAGCCCTGTCATTAATACCAGGAAAGGTTTACCAACTCACACAAGATGAACAGAAGGCACTGCTAGAACTCATCAAAGAACAACAAAGCAAGGGCTACATATGCCCCTCAAAGAGCCCCTATGCAGCCCCCTTCTTCTTTATCAAAAAGAAGGACAGTAAACTATGGCCAGTACAAGATTACCGCTGCTTAAATGAGTGGACCATCCATAATCGCTACCCACTCCTGTTGATCCCCGAATTAATAGCAAAAGTACAAGGTGCCAAGCTGTTCACCAAGTTTGACATCCATTGGGGATACAACAATGTCCATATCAAGAAAGAAGATGAATGGAAAGCTGCATTCATCACCAACCAAAGATTATTCAAACCCATGGTGATGTTTTTTGGACTAACAAATTCACCAGCAACCTTCCAAACAACAATGAACGCAATCTTCACCAAAGAAATAGTGCAAGGATGGCTCATCATATATATGGACGATCTCCTTGTAGCCACAAAGGACAACCTCAAATTCCATGAAGAGTGTGTGCACAAAATCCTGAGTAGGTTAAGACAGCATTACCTATACCTCAAACCGGAGAAATGTGTCTTTGAACAACAAAAGGTAGAATTCCTAGGAGTGGTATTACAAGAAGGTATGGTGCAGATGGACCCTGCCAAAGTAAAAGGCATTGCAGATTGGCCACAACCATGAATGGCCAAAGACATTCGAGCATTCTTGGGTTTTATGGGCTTTCATCACTACTTCATACCCAACTACTCCCTCATAGCATGACCTCTCATCCAATTAACATGGTGAGACACTCCATTTACATGGGATCACAAATGCCAAACCACCTTCGAACACCTGAAAGCACTGATGTGCAGCAAACCAATCCTTTGCCAACCAGATTACTCCAAAGCCTTTTTCTTGCTACAGACACATCAGCATACGGCATGGGTGCTGTACTCTCACAGGAGGGAGAACTCAATCCATGCACACAGAAACCAATGCTGTGCCTAATTACATACTATTCCAACACCTTCACCCCAACAGAATGCAAACTATGACATCTACAAAGAGAATTCTCAGGCATCCTCAAAGCCCTCAAATGCTTCTCCCCTCATGTAGCAGCTATGGACATCCCAGTCATCATTCTTACTGATCATGCTAACCTCACACACTGGAAAGCTCCTAAAAGGTTAACAGACATGTAGCTAGATGGTTGCTGAAATCCAAGACTACAATCTAATCATTAAACATGTCCCTGGAAAAATACCACAGCCCCCAACATGCTGTCTAGGCCACCAGGAGCAGACCACAGCACCAAAGATAACACTGATCTAACCCTTCTCCACCATCTATGTTCATTGCAAATGCATCAATGCAAATGAATTCACTTGAACAGCGAGTAATGGAAGTGCAACAACAGAGACAAGCAGAGATGGAGTCCTGGTGTGATTCACAAGAAGTATGAAAGCTACCAGAGGGATATATGAA
>WTXH01000224.1:0-57736 GCA_022376555.1 Russula compacta
AGCCTTCTAAAGTCGCTTTAGAGGACTTAGCTTTCTACTTCAATATCTATCATGTCTAGTGTTACTTGCCAATGATCCTGGCAGTGACAAGTGGTCTGTCTATGGTGAATACCTTTTTGAGGAGCTCAACATGGCTCACCTTCAACTTATGGACAGCACCCGATTGCCACTACAAAACTTGCCACATGCTTTCCATGATAAGTATGGTGACTACTTTATTGTAGGGTACCAACTTCAATTCATGGTCAGTGCACTTATTGAATACAGGTGAGCTCCATCCAACAGAATGCACTGAGCTGTTTCATTGGTCGGATAATATGTCAAAAGACAATATACAAAGCAGAAAGAAGAGGATGTAAAAGTTGCTTTGCAAGGTGCTTTAGGCAGAGGTGTTGACTATACCCAAAATGCCACAACTTCCAGATTCCGATTTGTTGAGATGGTATGCATCTTTCAATTCAGCTGTGGATACCCCACCATGGCCCTTTGATGCAAATCTTAGGATTAAGTGAGGGATTGTGGATGCACACATGTGTTGTCTGTAGGACAATGGTTGTACTCAGTGTTGTGCATATGGCACAATAACTGTAGTGTATTTACCTGTAGGACAACAGTTGTACTACAGTGCATAAGCATCTATGAAAGGCTATGAACAAGGAATAAAAGTGCTCACCTCAGTGTTGCACATATGGCATGATAACTGAGGTGACAGTAGTTCTACTGAGCTACTATTTATCCACAACACAGGCTCTTGGCCCAAAGCTTCTGAAACATCATAACTAATTGTCCTAGTTCTAGCAATATGAGAGTGTACGTAGTACTGTCTGTAGGTAGCTAAATGACTGTCATACTCTAATACTACACATATGAGTCTTGTGTCTGTGGGTACTTATCTATGCAAGTCCAATTGCTCAATCATTCTGCCCTGAGCCGCCACTCCAATGCTCCGACCTGAGGATGTCCCAATCCAAGGCAATTTTAACACCCTTCACTGTGAAGGTGTTGCCATCGACAAGGTCATCAAGATGGCAAATGATATTACAAGAGCATGGCCAATTGGAAGGAAATATATTGCTGTTTTTGGACACTATAGGCATATTGTGCTTGATCAACAATCATACCTGGCCTTGATCCATGTTGTTCTACAGTCAGCTCTACAATTCACTACCTGACAGTGCACCTGTAGCAACAGGAATGTTTGATGAACTGCACAAACTGAACACTATGGCATGGGAGCTGGAACAGTCATGGCTCCATCCCACCTGCAACCAGGATACAAGACAAAGGATCAATGAAGCACTTGGAGCATTCAATGAAGGGCAATCCTTATTCATCAATCAAGACACCTCATTTAACAAGTTGCAGACTGCCTTCTCAAAGGTTAAGGAACTTATTGATGTCCATTTTCACCACTACAACTTCATCCAGCAAGTCATTCAGGAATCACAAAACAGTCCAGCCATCAGTTCCATGGTTGAGGCCTCAGATTTCAATCAGAACTGGGCCTATGGGTTTGTCACAGGTGCCATTATACAGACCCCCAACCAAATGTGCACTCAAGTCACCCTTATGAAAGGCATCTCAGCATATGAAGTTGTGTTTGAGGCTGCACCCTGGCTCTTGTTGACTGTCCTTAAATTCATCTCTTCTCCAGTTTCTGTCATTGCCAATCTCGGTGGTCATCTTGAGGGTTCCCAATCCAACCGGCTCTGCAAGGCATGCAAGGTTATATCATTGGATGGACCCTTTCTTGTCAGAGTGAAAACTGGGAACAGAAAGAGTTCATGATCATGTCTGGAAGACTGACATGTGATAGACTGGAAATTAAGGTATGGCCCGGTAATAGGAAAGTTCGCACACATGGCATTGGGCAATTTACTTTGTTGACTGCAATGAGTATGATTTTGAATGATGGCTGGTGATTCAACTTGCTGCTCGACATGGCATGTAACTGCATTACCTAGCATAGTTGGCTGCAGTATAGTGTTTCACATTTCATGATGGCACCCTTGGGGTGCCAGGTCCATAGTACGATAGGCAGGTGACTTGTAGTGCACACAGCGGGCACACTAGGCGATGAGGGGTGGGAACACAAGATGCAGAGATGTTGACAGGGGTAATGTTAGTATTGAGTTTAAAGGGGTGTGCATGTGTCAGCATCTGTACACAAGACAGCAGAAGGTTGACTCAGTACACACACACTGATTGCACAAGAACTGGTTTTATTTACCTGTACACAAGATGGCAGAAGGTTGACTGCATCCATGAGCACAGGGGTTGTAAGGTCTATGAAAGGAAACTTACCTCAGTACATGCATGCTGATTGTATGAGAACTGAGGTTTACAATCTACTCTACTCAGGTATTTAAGCTGCAGCCAACTAAGCTGCAGCACTGAGTGAGATGCAATGGTAATTGTAAGTATAATGCATAATGAAGCAGCCTCACATTGAGGTGTGCAGAAATGTAAGTCAAGCTGTGATGGCACATTCATGTGCCAGCATGGTTAGCAAGGTAACACTAATGCAATGAAACAACTCATATAGTCAATGAAGTAATGTCTGTAATTGATTGGAAAGAATATAGAATGATATAGTACTCATCTCATATCTTGTCTTAGATGCACATGCCTCAGCCACCCCCTATCTCACCCCCTATTTCAGCACTCCCCTGGAGGCACGATGCAGCCCAAGGCCCAAGACGTGGCAGGCCACCTTCCAGCATGGCAGCGCTTTGGTGAGTATGTCTGCTGTCATGTGTTGGTTGGGCAATACTTGATGTTGATTGCACCATTGGCCATGACCTGATGGATGAAATGGAAGTGAATGTCGATGTGCTTTGTCCAGGCATGGTAGTTATCGTCTGTAGCCAATTTAAGGGCTGCTTGGTTGTTGCAATATAGTGTAGTTTGGGAAAGCATGGAGGGGAATAGCTCGTTGATGAGCCAGCACAGCCAGATGCATTCTTTGGCTGCATGCATGCAGCTACATACTCTGCCTCTGCAGTGGACAGAGTGACTAGCTCTTGCTTGTGTGAGCTCCATGAGATTGTGCCGCCATCAATGAGGAATGCATGGCCAGATATGGCTCAGCGGTGGTCCTGGGATGCTCTGTCAGCATCTGTGTACCCCACCAAGTCATGTTTCTCTCCCCATAGGTTAGTGCGTAGTGCCATGTACGGACAGATACCTGAAGATGCGCTTTACAGCCTCCCAGTGTGCCTCCCCCAGATTCTCAAGGAACTGAGAGAGTGTCGACACTGCAAAGGTTATGTCTGGGCGCGTGGCAACAGAAGCATACATGAGGCTCCCAACAGCCTCCCTGTATGGCACCTTGCGCATGCATGCAGTGTCTTGCTGCAAGGCAGGAGAGTCATCCTTGGAATAGGATGCAGATGGGGTCATTGGAGTGTCATACAGCTTGGTGTCAGTCAGTGCAAGCGGGTGATAATGGAATTGATGTAGGATGACTGGGACAATGATATTGTGCCCACACTGAGATCACTGTAATCTTAATGCCGAGTAGCCAGTTGACAGGCCCCAGATCGGTCAGGGGGTAGTGGGCATTGAGCTTGGCCTTGTACTCAATGATTTGTTTGGTGCAGCTGCCAGTTATGAGGCAGTCATCACATGCACAGCAAGGATAAGAGTGTCTTCACCTAAACAGGTGTAGAACACTCTGGGGTCAGCAGTGCTAACTGTGAAGCGAGCTCCTTGAGTATGGACCAGGACTTCATACCATCACCTGCCACTTGCTTCAAGCCATAGAGCACCTTGAGTAACCTCAGGACCCACTCCTTGCTTCCAAACTCATACCAGGCGGCTGCTGCATGAATATCTCCTCGTCCTCCTCCAGCTCACCATTTAAGTAGCCCCATTAAATCGAAGGTGGGACCTCCCAGCCATGGCATGTGCAGCAATGGAAAGGATGAGCTGGAAGCTGGACAGCTTGGCTACAGGTGAATAAGTGTTGAAATAATCCACGCCATGGATCTGCATGAATCTGCGTGCACAAGCTGTGCCTTGTATTTCTCGATGCTCCCATCAGCCTTGCGCTTGATCCTGAAGACCCATTTGCACCCTACAATGTTCTTGCCTGGGGGGTGGATGACTGGCTCCCATGTCATCACCTTCTCCAATGTCTCCATTTCGTGGTCCATCGCTGCTTTCCAGCTGGGCCAGTCAGCACAGACTGCACTTCTTGGAGTTCTTGGGATCCCCTTCGGCGTCGCTGATGGCTGCTGCCATGGCTTCTTCAAGCCCTGCATGGAAGGCATACTCCCCCACACCAGTGTCTGTTTGTGCATTAAGAACTGAAGCTGACTCACCTGGTCTGCTCCAAAACTCCCTGGCACTGAAAGACTACCATCCACTGACCCCTCTCCATGTGCCAGCCACCTTGCATAGTCTGAGGGCCTTTTGTCATGTGTCAACTGGCATGTTGCTGGCAGCTGTCAGAGCCCTGGACTTCTTTCCTTTCTTTGGCACTGGGGGCATGGTGTCTTCTTCATCAGTTTTCTCCTCCTCTCCACTAGAAGTCGCAGGTGGGGTCATGGAGGTGACCTGGTGCATGCCGCAGGTGCAGGCACAATCACTGCTCCAGGAGGCGGCACTGGCAATGCAGGGGCAGGCACAGGGGGTGGTTCTGGTGATGCAGGCACAGGACACATTGGCATGCCAAGTGAGGGGGTATTGATGGGAACAGTGATGGTATCACTGGTGAATTTGATGTTCCTCTCAATGCTGACAGAATTTTTTTCGGCCCAGTAGACCCTGTGAGTGTGCATACTGTCAGTGTTGTATCCCACCCAATGTGCAACTGTTGCTCTAGCATCTAGCTTCGAGCCCCATCATGATGCACCCATATGTGCTGCCCCACTCTGGCACACCAGCCAAGTTGGGCTTGGACTTATAAAGTGCTCAAAGGGCATGACTGTACCAAGTGCACAAGTCACATGCGGTTCTTCAGCCAGACTGCAAACATCAGTGCCTCAGCCCAGAGAGTCTTTGGGAGTCCAGATTGGTGGAGCAGTGTGGCACATGCTCAACAAGTTGATGGTTGAGTGCCTCAGCCACACCATTGTGCTGGGGCATGTCATGAGTTGTGAGCCGGCACTCAGTGCCTTCCCCTTGAAGGAATGCAGTGAAATCCTTGCTGGTGTACTCCCCTCCTCTGTCAGAGCACAGTCGTTTGATTCTAATGCCATGCTGAGTGAAGACCCATGCTGCGTAGGCTTTGTACATGTTAATGTCTGGTCCTTTGAGCATAAGACTTTAATACTGGTGTAACGGGTGTGGTCGTCAGTGAAAGTGATGTAGTACTTGCGCCCTCCAAGGCTGGCAAGGGGCACAGGTCCCCACACATCAGTGTGTACCTGTCACCAAAGCATTGGCAAGGGGGGCCTCCCTCTCCTTCCATATGGGCTTGCATGTGGTCTTGGCATACTCACAAGTTGCAGACAATTGCAGACCCATCATCAATGAGTTGGACACCCTCAATGGCACAGCCCCTGATGAGCGCATGGATGGTGCTGGTGGTGATGTGGCCCAGGTGCCGGTGCAGCACCAATAAACTGACGCCTTAATGGCACTGCAGCAACATATGCATGTCACTTTGTAGAGACCATTTGAGCTCCTGGAATAATCCCAATGACATGGCCACACTTGTTCTTAATCTTGCAGGAGTCTCCTTCAAAGGAAACTGTGTACCCTCCTGGGTGATCTGGTTGATCAATATGATAGTCACCTCATATCTGGGGCATGCAAGGCATGTAAGCATACTGATGTGGTAGACTGACCATTTGGACTTCAATCTGCAGGTCCCCAGTTCCAATGGCATAAAAGGTCCACTTGTTGGGTTGTGATTGCACAGTAGGATGGACTGGTAGGATGTGAAGCACTCACAGAAGGGGGACATGTGCCTCGATGCCAGAGTCATAGAGCTCTGTGGCTCCATACATTTGCCTGCCAGTGCTGGGGAACTCCCCACTATGCAACAGCGATGGTCCTCTGGCTTGGTTGATATGCATCTATCTTCCTCAATGGCTGCCCACCTCCAGCCCTTCTCCTCTGTCATTGAAGCAGCGCTGACATTTGCCTGCTTGTTGTTCTTTGGCCCCTGGCCTTCCTTCCCCACCCTTGGCCCAGCAGTCAGCCTTGACTGCCCATGCTTGTGGCAGTTGTGGCACTCTATGTCTTTCTTGGGCTTCTTTTTGGTGCCATTGCAGTGAAGGCTTCATCCTTAGTGTCCTTCTTGCCACTCCTGAGCTCACGCAGCTCATATTCATCAAGAATATATGCCTGGAAGGTGTCTGGAATGATCTTGGATTGTGTGAGATGTGCACTCACATTGACAGATGAGTGTGCATTGTCGTAAGATGCTGGGAGTGAGGACATGAGGACGTCTGCATAGTCTTCATCATCAATGTCCTTTCCCATTGCAGCAAGCTGCTTGTGAAGCTGTGAGAGTTCCCCAAAATGAGTGCAGACACTCTCTGAGTCTCCACAGTGCTTGTTCCTAAAGCGGCACATCATATCTGCCAGGAGCATCCTGGTTCTCTCCTCATACATTTTCTTCAGTGCAGCCCAGGCATCCTTTGCAGATGAGTGCCCCTTAACATGATTGAAAGTGAGGTTAGGGATGGTAGTGCCAATAAGTTGCTTTACCATGCCCTCCTCCTTCTGCCATTGCTGTTCTGGGGTCAGACTGCCTATAGTGCCAGCAGTAGTGTAGGATGTGGGCATAGAGTTGTGCTGAAGATGGTCATTAAGGGAATTGGTATCCAGCACCCAGAGCATGTGATCGCAGTAGATAACCCAGTTGCTGCCATCGGCAGCCAACTTGGGGACAGTGTGCTTCATCCCCTGTTCTTCAACTTGCATTGTAGACATGTAGTGTAATATATGTGAGTGATAAGTGTGTTGCCTAGAGCCAGGGGCCAGGGCCCATAACCTAGTACAATAAGCAGGTGACTTGTAGTGCGCACAGCGGGCACACTAGGCGATGAGGGGTGGGAACACAAGATGCAGAGATGTTGACAGGGGTAATGTTAGTATTGAGTTTAAAGGGGTGTGCATGTGTCAGCATCTGTACACAAGACAGCAGAAGGTTGACTCAGTACACACACACTGATTGCACAAGAACTGGGTTTTATTTACCTGTACACAAGATGGCAGAAGGTTGACTGCGTCCATGAGCACAGGGGTTGTAAGGTCTACAAAAGGAAACTTACCTCAGTATACACGCGCTGATTGCATGAGAACTGAGGTTTACAATCTACTCTACTCAGGTATTTAAGCTGCAGCCAACTGAGCTGCAGCGCTGAGTGAGATGCAATGGTAATTGTAAGTATAATGCATAATGAAGCAGCCTCACATCGAGGTGTGCAGAAATGTAAGTCGAGCTGTGATGGCACATTCATGTGCCAGCATGGTTAGCAAGGTAACACTAATGCAAATGAAACAACTCATATAGTCAATGAAGTAATGTCTGTAATTGATTGGAAAGAATATAGAATGATATAGTACTCATCTCATATCTTGTCTTAGGTGCACATGCCTCAGCCACCCCCTATCTCACCCCCTATTTCCAGCAGTCCGGTCATCATCCTCTGCCTCCACCTGGACTTGTTCCCTCCATACTGCAATTCCCCCCTGCCATTGCACTCATGCTCTTCTCAACATGATGATTCCCCAGCAACTCCCACTCTTTGTCGCCAGCCTTGGTCCACCTATACCTGTCCATCCAGGCCATGAGCATGAAGCTATGAGTCAGTCTCTGAGCATCCTGGATGCTTCCTGTCACCTCCAGAAGTGTTGGCAAGTAACACTAGATGCGATAGGTATTGAGGTAGAAAGCTAAGTGCTCTGAAGCAATTTAGAAGGCTTGTAGATGAGGGTTACCACCCTAGAGTACGTTCTAGAGGCCACCCTAGTGGTTCAAATAGTACAACACTAGTTATTGAGACAGAAGACTCAACTTACTGTCTTAGAGACAATAAGTGGTCTGTACTTATACTACTACAAGTACTCCACTATGATATCATACATGACACAACCCTTGGAGCTAAGAATATCACATGCACTGACACTCCACAATGATGCATACATGGCCAGTTCTAGAACTTACAGGAGTGCGATGCCTTACCATCCCTCCAGGCTGGTTACACTCCCCCCCTGTGTTGAGCTCTCCTTTGGATGATACGAGATTTAGCTTCTGAGGATGCTGATCCATATGATATGCCTCGTGCTTACAGCTCATCAAGCGAGGCCCGTTCAACCACTGTGCCTACACACAATCAACAAAGACATGGGAGGCAAGCAATGCAGGATAAGGATAAGAGGCAGGAGTGTCTTTTTTTTTAAATCCGAATTTATATCCCACGGTGCATATGAAGAAGTACAGAGGCGGGCATGTATAGTACATAGTATGCTTAGGCATTTGTGGTAAGAGGCATGGACCAGGGTGACATCAGGAAAAACCTCATTAGGAAATTTGCCAAATATTTGCTAAGGCCCAAAAAAATTTAGCAAATCAAAGATAGTTTTAGCTAGAAATTCCCTCAATGGATAGACTGTAAATTACATATTGGGGTTGGCCTCATCAATAAATTAGCTGCTCATGAATATATTTCACATCGGTTTTGGTATGATATGCTCCAGAAATTGGTGGATGAAAGAACTTGGCCATCGATCAGATATTTCCCATGAGAGTGCCACATGACCACATGATCGAATTTGACTTCAAGTTCAATTTCTTTCTAAGTTCCTCCCGCCACCAACAACAGTGCTCACTGCTCACATCGTCGCGACACTCGCTTTATCTTATGACACATACCTCCACAATCTTACCCAGCCCTCTAACGACAATGGCAATACCTTGAGCAACACCCACCACGATCCACGGCTCTCAAGCAGGCATATAGCTGCCACATCACCCTCTCATACCTTGCCCACCCAACATTAACACACCGCCACATCTATGCGTGCTTGTTTTAGCTTTGTGGAATGTCAATAAAACTGGAATAAGGTGATAAATACAGAGCTGCGGATCAAGGACAATGGTATGTATTCTGCAGCTATGCCTTTAACTAATTATACTTCTTTTTTATCAAGTTCTGCATTTGTATTCCACCCTCCCCATGACTTTACCACATGGCAACCAAGGTGACATCATTAATTGTTGTTACCCTTCTCATCCACCTCAGCCGCTATCCACCTGGAGGCTACCCATTCCACCTGCAAGGCCACAGCCAGTTTGGACTCATCACGGCGTAGCATAATCAGACAGTGCTAGAGGTCGACCAAGGTGCTCTTCAAAGACACCAACCTATCTAACCCCAACAATTTCAGCAACGCAGACCACTGCTGAGATGGGTGAGTGGGTCTTCAGTTCATTTTTCCAGCCATCTCCCTAGTTTGTGAACTAATTAATCATTCTTGTTTCTAGCACCGTTGTTGTGGCTGACCTGAGACCAGGGTTAGTATATCTTTGTGTTCTTCTCATTTCAGAGCTGCTGATGGGAACTTCTAGGTCATTTCAGTCCACCATTGTTAGCCATCACCTCTGCATTATGTGTTCTTGGAGATTGGTATGGGATTGATACCAAGGTTGGTCTGTAGTTGTAGTATCACATTGTATTATAGTAGTCAATATACAGGTTTTTACAATGCTACAACATCATCGAATGTGAATATAAAAGTGAAAACGAAGTGAAAAGATAGCCAAAATTCACGAAAATTACTGGTAATTTGAAGTGATTTGAGGAAACCTGAGAGGGGACCTTCCTATTTTTCCAAATTTTCCAAAAATCAAATTAGAGGAAATTAGCAGAAATTACTAGTAATTTCCCGTAATTTCCTCGACAGGTTTTTCCTGATGGAACTGGTTGTGGGCAGTGATAGGGTATAGTGTGTATTGTACGTGGTGGGTCGAAGCTTTCGCCCGCCCGGTCTCTGTGTGGACTCTCTGCTCTGCCTTCATCCTGGCTCCCACTCTGTCCTCGGCTTCGCGCAGGCTCCGGACTCCTCCAAGAAGCGAAGTAGCGCGGTGACGCGCTTTGGGTGGTTGAAGAGCTGTGGGAGATTTCGGGGGCGGCCTCCAGCAGTTAGATGCTTTCTGCGCGCGGTGTTGTGTAATGGGGAGGCGAGCAATACATGCTCTACCGTTTTAATGGGAAGAGGCGGGAGTCTGAAAGAAATGAATCGGAAGGTGGGGGGTTGCAGACAGTATGGGGGCGGGACGTGTCCTTAGTGGCCGAGGGATATAAACGAGCTGAGCCATGTATATATTATGATACCTGGCCTAAGAATTGGGGGTTCGGGGAGTTCAGAGGCGTTAGGATGCAATTCCTGGGATGGTGAAATTCTAGGGCGTAGGGACGGGCGCGATCACACACGAATGATGACGAGAACGATGGAACACACAACGCTCGATTGTTTCTGGCCTTGTAGAGGCACTTTTATCGGTACTTACATTGTGCCCACCTGGTACACATCATTAGCGGCGTAGATATGAAGTGGGAATGTCCAAGGCGAAGGAGTAGAGCGAAAGATACGGGGTTGTAAAGTCGAAACGGGTAGGAGGGAAGTCGGGAGGTCGGCCCGCTTCCCGCGATTGGCTAACGTAAACGTAATCGGAAGGGCAGTTATTAAGTCAAATGAACGTGCGGATATATCGATGGGGTAAAGGAATGTAGCCATGGAATTTTGTAGCAACGAACGTGAGTAAGTATCGATCAAAGTATATTGTAATCAAAATGAAGTCCGAGGGTATAATATCGGAGGGGGCAGACCGACTGTATCGCGCGTGCTGCACGCATGACAAAATTTCAACATGGGACTCGGGATGTGTCCCATCTTCCATCCAAGGAGCTCGTTTTCCGCATGTGGCCACTGGCTGAGGAAGAGACCGAGGTAGCCGATGGCGTCTCAACGATCTCAACGCTGATGACTGTGGAGTAGATCTAGACGGAGAGGAATCGTCTGGAAAAGAGCACAGTTATAATGCTGGGGAATACAGATAGACATGCGAGTACAGCTCGCCTCGAGTCTCATACAGTACAGTACAGAGCAGAGCGAGAATAGCTTGAGTTATACGAGCTACGGTAAAGATGGTATGTGGGAAAAATGCGTAAATCAGTACCTCCAGGTACAAATTTGCGCATTTCTTCTCAGGCGCACTTGTAGATGTGTCCACCAATGAATCTAATCACTGGCCATCAGGTGAAATCATAATCATCCCTGTAAACAAAGTAAATTCTGCAATGCCACGTGGATGGCCCCAAACCAAATGCTCGAAGTCTTCCAACAGGGCTTACCCTAACTACCAGACGATCGTGTGTCAGCCCTCCACC
Source organism: Russula compacta (assembly GCA_022376555.1). Taxonomy (NCBI): domain Eukaryota; kingdom Fungi; phylum Basidiomycota; class Agaricomycetes; order Russulales; family Russulaceae; genus Russula; species Russula compacta. The sequence continues at coordinate 11,352 of WTXH01000224.1, forward strand.
CAGAATCGTGAAGGATTTCTTTTCCTGGGTCATGGTCCGACAAGAAAGGGTCCATCCAACGATATAAACTTGCTTATCTGGCAAAGTCATTTCAGTTTTGCCTTAGGTTGTGATCGATAGCGCTGGAAGAGGTGAATATAAGTTCAGTCGACGAGAACCGGGGTGCTGCCTCAAGCACAACTTCATGTGCTGAGATGCCGTTTCTAAGCGTGACCGGAAAAGATTTGAGGATTCAATTGTGAAATCAACGGCCGGACTATTTTGCGACGCCTGAATGACTTGCTGAATGAAGTCGTACCGGTGTAATAGATTATCTAGATGTCCCTTGGCATCCAGGAAAGTGCTTTGTGCAGCTTGGGGAGGCGTCATCATCGACGAATGAGGATCGCCGTTTAGTGAATGTCCCAAGTGCTTCCTCGATTGCCTGTTTTGTATGCCAATTGCAGGCGGGGTGAAACCGTGACTGTTCCAGCTCCCATGCCATAATGTCCAGTTTGTACAGTTCATCGAATATTCTCGGTGCTACAGGCGCGCTCTTCGGTAAAAGATTTGTAGAGCTGACTGTAAAACACCATGTATCAAGACAAGATATGGTTGTTGATCAAGCACAGCTCACCTATAGTGTCTAAGAAATGCAATCTCTTTCCTTCCACTCAGCGGTGCCTTTTTAAATCCCTCTACCATCTTGATCACATCCTCGATGGCAACACCATCAGTGCTGGGGCCCGTGACTTGAAAATCGCACCTAGATTGCAGGATACGTGCTGCCTTGCTAAACTAAAAATCGGAAATCATGGTGCTTTTGGTATAATCTATACCCCGCCGAAAGCATCTTGCCAAGCAACTCTTGCATAGTCTTCCGTCCACTTAGTATATTGTCCTTTTGACGTTCTATCCGGTTGATAACATCAGTTCAGATATCAGGAAGCCACGGGGTCTGGACTTCTGGGTCGAGATTTGTGTGTGAAGGAAGATCAACATTTGCCTGTTAAGAGAAGTAGCCGTGAGTTTCTTGAGAGTTGTTGGGGTGGAAAATAAATAGATTGCTCACCTCTGGTGACCCGATTCCTTGTGAACGTCTTTCAATCGGAGATTGAAACCGACCGGCTGGGTACGAGACTATTTTTTTTTTTTGTTTTTTTTTTTTGAAAGTGTTGTATTTTAGTTGTATATATTCCTATATACTACTAAATATGTGCTATATAGTAGGTGAAGTAATATCAGCTCTAACATAGCACGCTGTAGCCATGCGAGGCAAGGCCTGGCCTGGTCTCAGAGGATGAAATACATTTATGCACACCCCTTGATGTAGGGGTAGTGTGGGGCTTGGTTTGCAGGGGGACCTTGTGGTCACTCCTTCCCCACTACCCACTAAAAAACCTTGTGATATGGGGCCCCTGCTAGGGGTGGTGTCTGGCCTAGATCTCTTTCCTCTTGTGTACTAGTGTGTTCCCTATCACTTTAGTCCATCTTCAACAAACTTCTTCAGGTGTGTGCTGTCTCATGTGGGTTGCTCACTCATGGATCTGTGTGGCTTGTTAAAGGTGTTCTCTCTGTCTCACCAAGGGCTTCATTAGGTTGGCTATCATTACAGTTTTGTGTTTGCTAAGGAGGCACTTGGCTGCCCTGCCATGCATCAGTCTGTGCACAGCTTTGACCTGGTACCAGGTTGGGAGTAGCTCTTTGCTCAGGAGATGCCATATCTTTCTTACAGCTTTGGTTTGGCCACTGTGTTGTCCCAAAAAACTTCCTGAGTATAATGGTATAGCTCTTAGGATGACAGTGGTCGGTGGCAGCAAGGGTCTAAGGGAGCTATCAGAGATATCAGAGGTCACAGAGCCTGGGCATATGAACCTGATCATATTGAAATAAAATAATGAAATAAAATACTTAGTAATAAATTATATTCATAGACAGTTATATTGGGTTGATAACTGATTAGTGGCAGCATTGGGGACCCCTTCTCTATTTGCCTGCTATTTATGTTGTGGGATTTTCATTGAACATGATTTAACATGTGGCCTTGTACAATAGTGGCCCTGTATGTTCTTTCCTGCAGGGGAGCTGCAGATGTGCATGTGTATGCCCACATGCCTATCTCCATCATGCCACCCTTCTTTGTGTTTGTGTTCTCCCAGTCATAGAACTTCTTGCTGTACTTCATTATACACAGAATAAATGACCTAGCAGCGAAAAATAAAGTGGCTGAGTGTGAAAATAAAAACATTGTTATATCTTATTTAATTTTATTGTCCTTTTTGTTGAAATATAACACTTATCATATAAAAAAAAGTTAAGCTACTTTTGAGTGTGTGACATAGCTGTGTTCTGGGTACATGCTCTTTGGTTGCAACCGAGACACAGAGCTCATTTGGCCATGTGTTTGTCACATGGTTGGATGCAGAATTATGCCAACTCCTAGTCTCATACAGTTGGCCTAATTCCACATCTAATCACGTGATGAATTGAACTCAGCATCTTGGTTTCAACCGAAGGGCAAGTTCCCAGAACACAGCTAAGTCATGCATGCTCACAAGTAGTCCATTTTTATTATGTAATGGAATCTCATATTTGAATGATAAATTATTTAATATATTTCTGCATATTATCTAAACTACATTTGTGGAGGGAATGAGTAAGTTGAATATGGGGGAGCTGTAGAAGCTCCCTGATAAAAATAAGCTTGTTGGGACAGTGGAAATGGATGGGAATAATAAGGATATGCTGAGAGTGTGGACACATATGAGCTGGGCAGGGGGAGCGATGCAGGTGGGGGAAGTGATGCAGGGAGAGGAAGTGAAGTGGGCAGAGGAAGAGATGCAGACAGGGGTTCTGCCTTGAGTGTGGTCTGTACCTCTGCTGCTGCATGCACTCAAACATTAGCAGCAGCAGAGTGCACATCCAGCTTTGCACATTTGCTGGATTGCTCTCCAGCCCCATACAGATCATCATTGGCAGCATGCTTATGGTTAGGCTTACTGATGTGCTGGGCTGTAAGCGCACTGTTGACTTTACCAATTGCACAGCACTTACTCATGGGCTTCACCCTCATTTGTGTGGCAGTCTCTGGCCAAGAATGTTGATTGGGGTGCACAACTTCTTTTTCTGGAAGGTGGGAACCCTCACCAGCCGTTGTCACTGAGAATATGAGTTCTCTCAATTGAGAGTGAGCTATTCTGATAGACTTTGCGAGATTTGGATCATTTGGTGCTTTAGTAACCAGCACTTGCAATAAATTGATCATGTCATTGGCTTCCAAACAATGGAAGCTGCAGCACGATTGTTGTCCCTACTGCCATTGCTACTGTTCTGCTGGATGGGTGAATTATGTGCTGGCAATTCACTGCCTACACTGCCCACATTGCTGGGTGGTGTGTCGCAAACTTTAAGGAAGTTAGGTGAGAAACCATGGATGCGCACATATTGTCTGTAGGGACAATGTAGGCTCAGTCTCGCACATACGGCACAATAGCTGATTGTTATCTACCTGTAGGGACAATGTAGGCTACAGGGTGTGTCAATAGAAGGTATGGTACTGTGAAACGGGAATGCTCACCTCAGTCTCATGCGTACAGCATGATAGCTGAGGTGACAGCTATTCTATGTCTGAGCTATTTATCTAGGTGTGGCCTTTAGGCCCCAAGGGTATGGTATATGCTAGTAAACTACATGACTAGCTACTTGTAGAGTAGTGCAGGGGCGGCATAGTCCCCACATACAGTGTCTGTGTATCTGTGTATATACTGTGCATTAAGTGCTACGGTATATGTATGTACTTTATCTATATGAGCCCAATCTGTTCCAGCGCTCCGACACTCCAATCCGAGCTCACAAATGACATGGTGGGGGTCCAAGATTGGTGCTCCCAAAAAAGTGCTTTGACCACCACTATGTGTTTGCACAAATGTATCCAAGGGAAGTCACTATAACTGCAAGTTGCAGTGACCAAATCAATCTGATAATGCCTATTGGTGCTTGATGATTGCACTTCAAAGTGCAAATTGTTGATCTTTTGGATTCTCATGAGAGGTGTCTCAGGGGTGCACACCAGAATTTGTTGGTGGTGCTTCTTGGCTAGGTCTGGGCCCTTCATCCCCAATGTCTGCCACTTATGGCAGGTCTCAATGTGCAGGAGAAATTCCATTACCAATATGTAGATCAGATGATCCATGTGTTGATTTCTTTTCCCTTCTAGCCATATGCTTTTCAGCACATGGTGATACCTTTGATAGTATTAAATTCAAAATTAAAATATTTTTAAAAAAATGTGTGGACATACAACTCTAATAACATGTTGATATCACCCTCCTCAAATATAGAGCAATTTTGGCAGGAGATTGCAGACCACATTTCCTTATGTGGAAGCCATTCCTGGGCGATGTAATTGGCCATGCTCTTGGGAACCTCAGTATCTTCCTGGATTCAAGTCCAACACACATTGAATTCATGATTATCTGTCACATGAACCCAATGTTGGATATGCGACCATAGATTGGGAAACTCTTTGATATTGAAATGAGTGTGGATTGCTCTGAGCACATGCCACCAGCAGTAGAATATGCACTGGCACTGAGGGAACACCATGCAGATTGCATTTACCTGTGCTTGATCGTGATCTGTCATAAAAATTGAGGGTGAAACCTCAGGGCTCTGTGCCTTGATAAGATTCAAATAGTATGGAATTGTCACTTGTGTGCCATTGGATGACAGCATCCACGCAACTGGTACACCTTTCCAGATTGATTTAAAAATTTAATTACAAGAATTTAATAATCATGCACCATGTCCCCAGTTATCCTGTGCCATTAATGTAAATAAAAGGATTCCCTTGTATTGTGTGATGTTATGGGTTGCATCTATGCCAAGGAATCTGTTACCAAGGCGCTCGTATACTTCCTTTTGAAATTTAGTTTGAATACATAGCATGAATAAATTGTTGGCTAGATCTGATCCCTGGGGAGGGGGATCTTGCTTATCCTTGTAATGTAAGAATTCACCATGCAATTGAAGCTTGTTGACCCAGGTCTGAGTTGAGTATGCGTCATTGTCATCTAGCCAAATCTCTGGCTTTAGGACCTCCTTTCTGATCCTACAGATCTCCTCCATTGTGATGTAGTGATCACATTCATCTTCGCTACACCAGTTATGTATTTTATTTCTCTGAATGTTATCAGTTAGATTGGCTCAGATCAATGGGAGGATCACTGACAATCTCCTGATCTGTGACCCCATAATGCACCCAGGCCTCTATCAAGTCACATGTAGAGGCCTGGATTCTCATGTATTTCATATTATCTCTCCCAGTGGGGTGCAAGTGATCAGGGCTATATTTACCCAATATGGTATTGGTATGAGTATATGTCTTGATTTGGATGAAGCAGGGGCACCCACCCTCGATCTGTTTACTGCCAATCTTCCTTTCATGCATTGTCTTTTTCATGTAGGGCTTCTTCCTGCCAGTTCTGTTGCGTGCACAATGGAATGTCTCACATGTTGAATAGAGTGCCTTAGATTTCTGCATCTTAGATAGCCTAAGCTTGATCCTGATTGCAGTTTGCTCATGTGTGAGCCATTTGTTGAACTCAGCCCTAGATTCTCATTCCAGGTTATAGCCATCCTTCCAATCATACATTATGCTTCCCACTTTAGATGAGGTGGCAGGGTTGAGGTGCTCAGGGCTGGCATCATCCAGCACAGTGGGAACAATTGGAGAGGGCAAAGGCAATGACATTGGTGGGATCAGTGGAGAGGACATTGGAGGCTGCAAGGACATGTCGGGATGCATCCCCTCTGCACATGCTGCACATCCACAATCTGTACATTGTGGATGACATTTTTAAAATAATCAATATATTGTAATTTAATTATTTTTTACATCAAATGTAACTACATGTGATGTGCCAACTTTTCATTAGATGAACACGTGATGCACCAACTTGTTGGACTTGTTGGACTTCAAACTGGTCACGTGATTAGATGCGAAATTACAAATGCTGTCTCATACCCAGCTGGTCAGTTTCAATCTCCGATTGAAAGATGTTCATAGGAATCATCTCCAGACTGTCTGGAGACATTTGTATGGGTGGGTGTAGGTCTCCCACACATGATCCCTGATGCATGTAATGTGACACATACTTGTGAGCATGTCCTACATCACACATCATCTAAATATACATGAATGTGTTTCCTACTTCACCATCATGTCAAATTATACCAGTCATTCCTCTTATAATATTCTCAGAACAGCATGGGCAAAAGCCACTAAGTCCTATAAATACGACTCTGAAGAGACAAGAACAACAATCATCAGCAAGTTCAAGCACACTTTCAATGACAAGCCACCATACGACTGGCAGATTGATACCTGCGAAGCTCTCTTGCTCAAACTGGACTGTATTGTGATAGCTGGGACTGGTGCTGGCAAAACCTTACTCTTTGTAATGCCCCTTCTCATGGATCTGACCTGTTGAAAGATGGTAATCATTATCTCTCTGTTGAATGCATTGGAGTATGACCAGGTGTGTATCATACTTATATATTGATAAATTCCATCTTTAATCATATTGTACTCAGGCAGAATGATTCAAGAAACTTGGCCTTTCAGCAGCTGCAGTCAATGGAGAGGTCTGGAGCAAATCTCTCCATCAGGTATGCTACTGCCATGTGCTCAACAAGTATTCCTCATCACATGTCATCAAGGACATCATTAATGGAAGATATCAAATTGTCATTACCTCACCAGAGATGACCCTTGATCATCATGACTTTGCCCAGCTGATCCGTTCATCTACATTCATGAAGAACATTGCACTTATCACTATCAATGAGCTCCATTGTGTATCTCAGTGGGGAGAGGGCTTTTGGAAGCGATTCACTGATCTGGACCAACTCCAGTCCTTTGCCACATGTTTGGAGCTTCCAGGACATAGGTGCTGCAGAGGCCATGTTGATGACAAGGTTACCCAGATCAACATCAGCAAGTTCATTCATCAAGCCTGAAGCTGGCAACCGAAGTAGTGGCTTCAGCGTGGTCATTTCAGAGTTAATCAAATCTGATACAGTGTCAAAGGCCCATTTAGCTAATGGATCTTATCCAGCCTCAGTGCGAATGCCAGCAGAATGTCGGTGAGGTGGCTTGAACCAGTTCTTGAGGATTTCAGGTAGTTTATCACTGACAAGGAGGCTGGTCCTTTCAAAAACAACTTGATGGTTTGAACTGAGTTCCTTGACACCCCAGCTAATAGCCCAGACCAGCACTGAGAGTGTAACATTGTGCAAGCACATGAACTCCAATACAACCAAGATGTGTTCAACCAAGTTTCCATTTTGTTCCAGAAAGCAACGAGAATTGCATGCTCGTTGAAGATAGGGACTTGTTGTGTGTGAGGTGGACTGTTGCTCAGGGGAAGGAGATAGATTCATTGATTGGATATACAATTGTGATGTAGTATATGATTATAATGTAGGACGTGCTCAAGAGTGGACATGCTCACAAGTATGTGTCACGTTACATGCATCAGGGGTCACATGTGGGAGACCTACACCTGCCCATACAAATGTCTCCAGATGGTCTGGAGATGATTCCTGTGAATGTCTTTCGATCGGAGATTGAAACCGACCGGCTGGGTACGAGACTAGCCAACTCCCTGAACCTAGGACTTATTTCAAGCTCCGATAGAAACGACTTGTAGGGCAACCTTAGTTCTCGATACCTTGTCCGAGCTCAAAAACGTTTCAAGCCCTGGACTCTGGAGTTTGGGATAGAATATGCTAAGTAAAGGCTCGATATTTGCCTGTAGGGAGGGAGGCCAGCTGTGAGTTTCTTGACGATTGAATGATATTGCGCAAGTCGTTGCTCACCTTTCTGTTCATTCCTCATTCCGAGTTCACGTTTGCTCCGGGGGTTCGAAATCGGGCTTACAGTAAACGTTTCGAGTAGTAGGGCCTTGCCAGACTTTGGGGTAGTAGAATCTCGTTCTCTCAAAGAAGGCCGCAATATTTGCCTGCCGTGCGAACGAGGAGAGTAGTAGCGAGTTCTTGACGGTCGGATGATGGTGGTGTTGCGCAAGTCATTTGAAACGCACACCTTTCCACTCATTTCCGATTTCGCTTGCAGAGTTCACATTTCAGATCCTAAGAGACGTGACGCTGAGGAGGACTCGGAGGGGGCCACTTGCCGCCACGCGAAACGGGACATGACGGATCCAGGTGTAAGAAGTTCACGACTCAGAGGGACGAGGGAGGGGTTTGATACAGTATCGTACATGTTAAAAGCTATAACATAGTCATATCGACTACCGAACGGGGTACCTGACTAAGGGTAAGGGGGGCGAGTGACTAACTAACACTGTCTTGGTCTTTGGTTTTTTCTCTGAGAACCTAAGACTCAGGTCTCGCTGTGGTGACAACGACCATGTCTTAGACCCGTTGTTTATCAGTTGTTCACGTTCACGGATCCCGATGTGCGGCACACGGTACGCTTTGAGCACCTGAACTCAACTTGGCGTTGAGGGAAGGGGGCCAACTGAACCTTGAACGCGACTGGCAGCGTAGACAAGGTGGATCTTTCGAAAGAAAATACGTTTTGATAAATCACAATCTCAACCCCATTCACATGTGAGGCCGGGTGACGTATCAAACGGATTTTTACACCCATCATGGGATCAAAGAACGGGCGACAACCTTCTCTGACAAATAAATCCCTGTTGTGTTTATTGCTTGTCAATATAATGGGGACAAAAAAGAATATCAGCAATGCGAGAAGGGGTCAGTAAAAACTTCGAGCTTTTTGACAAAACGATGCAGCAGCAACTAAGAGAACAGCAAAGCAAATTTATGATACAGAAAAGCATGAAAGAGAGAAGTGGGATAATGATGAATGAGATCAGTAGAAGTAGAAGGTCGTCGTCGTAGAGATGGGAGTGGGGTGGCGACGGGAGGATCCGTGAGAAGAGCTCAAGGGGAAGGACGACGGCCCAAGGAATCCCAGATTTTGGAGGAGGGAAAGACTACGGGTGGAAGAGCTGGGCAACCAAAAAAAACCCAAAAAAAGAGTAAAGGGTGCCTCAATTAAGATATTATAGCGGAGCGGTACAAATAGTACAGTTTGAGGGTTGGATGAAATTGACAGAACGCAACATAGAAGAGCGAGCGAGAGAGAGAAATCGGATACACGGACAACCAGATATGGATAGGATGGTGACAATGATGCGATAGCTTCCATTTTTTGTGTATGCTCCAAGTTCCAGTGGGGCCAACAAAAGCGCCTGAATTGAGAAGACTAGATGAAAGGGGTGACACCAGTGAATGTGCGGTGACGTGGGGATATTGCTAAGAGAAAGGATATGTGGGTGGGGAGGTGGAATAAAGCACACGAGAGCGAGGACATGACGACGAAAGCCGCAGACTGGCGCAGGAGAAATTGGATGAAAACGAAAAATGATGGTTATACATGTGACTGTGAGAGATGATGGTGTACCATGATGATGGGGGCAAACGGTTGCGGTTGTGTGCGTGTGAGCGTGAGCGTGAGTGTCCGTGTGGCCAAAATAGACCGACGGGATCGACAACCGAGCAATCAAGGGGAGGGAGAACTTTTTACGCCGCCACCTGATAGGGAGAAGCAGCGCAGCTAGGAATAGGAGAGGCGAGTAGCAAAACCGCTGCCATGGGCATCCTCCAACTACCTCCAACGCGGCAGGCGCTCGAGTTGGCAGCGCCGCGTGGTGGCACGTAGGAGAGCTTTGTTAGAGGTGGAGCGTCAGCTGCCTGGAAGCGGGTGAAGGCGGTGCTACATAGGGAGACGGCGTCAAAGTAACGATACATTTTGGGGGGTCTCCGAGCTTCTCTGCGGAACGGAGGGCCACAGTGGTGCCCTGGTCCTCTGTACATGCCCGAAAAGTGGGAGCACCATCAGGGGGCTCTTGTCAGGCGTAACTTCCAAAAGTCCCGGCGCCGAGGTACGCGACTTTCTCCTGCTATGCATATCAGCTTGTCAGTGAACTCTGCACACCACCTGCTACAGTTCGCTTAGTAGATCCATCCACATCCTCGATGATCATGCCTTTTCAAAAATCGAAGCCTGTGCTGGTTTGATAGGCGCACAATGGGATGACGCTGAGGAAGCCTGCTCATGGAGCTGCGATTGTGTGAGTACATTGATGGCCGCCAAAAGTTCTTCTGTTGCAGGGTTTAAGATGAACGCATCAGAGCCTCTCCAAGGACAAGAAGTTGTTGAAAACAGTCAACCGAGGGTTGACACATTCCTCGATTCTTGCAGGGCAAGATTGTCGTACTAAGGTATCATATACCAAGGGTCACCCTCGCCATACTGTAAAGAGAGCATCAGGAATATCGGAGAGAAATGAGTAAGAGCTAAGTACATGCTTGGCTTGGTACTTGGCCCGTATGAGAAGGATCTCCACCCAGTCAGGGAGTCATGCATCTTGAGGAATGTTGTGAGAGGATCTGATGATGAAGGGACGGAGGATTTAGCCTCGACATTTCGTACGACGATGGATCTTGCAGGTCGACAAGTGAGAGTTGCGAGTCGGCAGACGGCTGGGGTGACACGGTCGAGCCTAGGCACGCGCCGCGTCCCGTCGTCATTTCTCATCCGTCCCGGGCAACCAGCTAATTACGATTATCCTTCCTTCCACACTGACACACTGACACTGGCATTCGGCCTTCAACATATACTTCAGAGAACACAGGTCTTCTTTATGCACACCGGTTCCTTACTCTCGCTTGGCTCTCACGCCCTGTCTCATTCCTGATATCGGCACAGGAGAACCCATGAATTACAGTACCAGTACCGCCCCTACCATTACAAGTTCTCGTCCCCTTTGTCCGCAATCTACCGTCAGCTGCCTCATTGCATGCACAGTATCCCATGTGTCCCACTCGCCCCATGCCCGGCAGAGCCGATTCTGATATCCCTCTCCTGGCCTCCTCGTCTGCTTCCCCACATGATTTACGTCCCACCCGTCATAGGTCCAATTCGGGCCACGTAGCAGCGCCACAGACGTCGAGTATACGCTCACGGCCGCTTCCTGGCACTCAGATTTCATCAGCGTCAAAACCGCGATTGCGCCAACATCTTCTACCTCGGCTTGTCCCCTCCACAGCTGGTGGCATCCAAAGAAATGTAATGTACACTTTTTTGCCTCAAAGCTGTACTAAGTCTCGCATAGAGATAGTACATATCAAACTCACACGGAACTGGGAGTAAAGCGAACAAGTGATCGGACTACCACTGAACTCGATCTTTGGGACAAGCTGTGAGTCGGCAGTAAACGATAAAATTCGAGGCCGAGGCTCTTTACTGAATTCTTAGAGCCACAGGCTTCGAGGGTATAGGTGCGCCGCTTCCCTTACATGTTAGTGCCTTTGAAGCTCAGCCTATGGTTGATGAGGAGACAGAAGTAGCGGACGGCGTCTCAGTCCTGACAACTGCGTATGTGGGGTCTCAGGGAGAGGAACCAGATTGGAGAAGTCAGCACGGTGCTATGCTGAGAAGAATATAAGTGCTAGTAGATCGGGAGTACAGCGACTGGGCATAGCGTGAGGTAAACAAGCTAGGGTAAAGATGATAGGAAATATAGCATAATTGGCACCCGAGGGCGCCGCGTCCGCGAATCGAATCACCTGCCATCAATCATTATCTTCACTAACAAAATAAATTCTGCAACGCCACGTGGATGGTTCGAGTATTCCTACCGACTCTACCTCAATCCTCAGAAACTCATGCGTCAGCCCCCCCCCTTGACTGTGAATGTTTTCTCTTTCTGGATTTGGGTCTGACAGGAAAGGGTCCATCCAACGATATAAGTTCGCCAGGCAGACAGAGTTATTCGAGAGGGACCTTCGACAGACCGACGAGAGAGTCGAGCACGAGTAGAGGTGAATGTGAGTTCGGCTGACCGGAGCCGCGGTGTTGCCTCAAGCATAACTTCATATGCTGAGATGCCGTTGGTAAGCGTGACTGGATTGGGGCCTTTCCAGGTTAGTCCCGGGGCCTGTGGAAGATGATGTCCGACAAAACCATAGACCCACTTCTGATTGGGATTTGACGCTGCAACCTTAGAACCGATGGCTGGACTGTTTCGTGACTCATTGATCACCCATTGAATAAGGTCGTAGCGACGTAAACGAGCGTCTAGAAGTTCCTTAACCTTCGAGAAAGCGCTCTGTGACATCGTAAGGGAGGCTTCTTCATCGATGAATGAGGATCGCCGTTTGGTGAACGTCATAAGTGCTTCCTCGATCGCCAGTATTGTATACCAATTGCAGGCGGGGTGGAACCGCGACTGTTCCAGCTCCGAAGCTATAGAGTCTAGTTCGTGGAGTTCATCAAATATCCTCGGCAATACAGGGGCACTATTGGGCAGTGAATTGAAGAGCTGACTGTAGAATATCAAGCCAAGATATAATTGTTGATCAAGCACAACACACCTATAGTGTCTAAGAAGAGCGATATCTCTTCTTCCATTCGGTGGTGTCCTTCTGATACCACCCACCATATCGATGACGTCCTTGAGGGCAACACTATCACCACTAGGGCCCGTAGTTTGAAAGTCGCAACCAGATTGCAAGACACGTGCAGCCCCGCTGAACCGGATGTCCGAAGTCGTATGTTCTTCTGTATAGCCTACACCTCCGCCTAAAACACCTTGCCAGGCGACTTTCGCATCGTCTTCGGTCTGTTTCGTATATTGCTTATTTGATGTGCTATCCGGTCAACAAAATCAGGCCGATATCAGGTCCACCTTGCGGAGGGGTGCTTACTGGCATCCAATGAGTGCACTGAACATGAACCGACGTTGGTACCCAACGATGAAGTAGTCGCCATACTTATCTCGGAATTTGTTGGGTGCTTCTTGCAATAGCGATCGGGCGCTGTCCGTCAGTTCAAGGTCATCCATGTCCAGGGTCTCAAAATGGTATTCGCCATGGACATATTGCTCGATAAAGAAGGAGGATTCGAGCTGGCTGCGTGTCGTCTCGCGGGAGAATGATGCCTCGAGTATCAGTGGAGAATGAGTGTTTATGGTGCCCTGTGCGTGAAATCTGCGCTTGATCGATGATTCATATTGACCGTGAACTATCTTTAATGTGGATTCGAGCTGTGGCGGATCGGAGTCTGGAAGGACCTTGAGAGATCTTATGCCTTTGAAAGGGGATACTTTGGAATGGCCTTTCACAGCATCGATGCCTTGACCGAGCTCAAAGGTGTTAAGCCACGGCGTCTGGACTTCTGGGTCGAGTTTTGTATGTAAAGAAAGACCAATATTTGCCTGTTAGAAAAGCAGCTGTGAGTTTCTTGAGAGCGCCGCACCAGAAGACGAATAGATTACTCACCTCTGGAGATCATTTCCACTCATTCTGAGTTCGCTGCGGCAGAGTTCATCTGATTATCGAGTCTCGTACCCAGAACCCCAGACCCCATTTCAATCTCCGATTGAAGAGACTTGTAGAGCAGACGTTACGTTCTTCGAGGGGAGCAAGCGCTGTTGGACTGGTGTGGTGCGACGCGGAAAGCGCAGAACTCGGAAAATGCTCGGAATGGAATGATCGTAAAGTACTCGATCAGGATCAGGCTGCACAGTGCACATCGTAGTAGCACGCTGGCGGGCTAGCGGCTGGCATGGGGTTTTACACCCTTTATAACCGTAGACGTTGGTTGCACGTTCCTTAGAGTCTGGTCTGCCCTAGCTCGTTCTGGTGCCAGCGCGTATGCTGAGATAATAATGTATAGACTCTAGACAGACGGCGTGCGCTTGCTCCTCAAACTCACTAGCATATTATCAACCACCACCACCATGCTGCCACTCTACCAACGGGACATGATGCATGTATAGGAAGTTGGGACGAAGGAAGGCTAGATAAAGTGCATATTGCCGTAAATACTACGGAAATACTGAATTGGGTGTAAGGCGGTTCCGAATGACTGAGTGACTATTGCAACTGACTGACCGTGACGTCGGTCTTTTGGAAGAAGAGACCGAGGTGCGGGCAAGGAGAAAGTTGTTGGTGGTAGTGTTGAGGAAAGGAATAAAATAGATATCGCAGTGCAGTCCCTTGAGATCCCAGAACTGATCCAAAACGGTCCGACATGTCCGGTCGGCATGTTGGACTTGTTCCCTCCGTCTGCAATTTCCCCCACTATCGTGCTCGTGCTCTTATGCGTATCTCCAACATGATAATTTCACCCCCGACGACACCGGTCACCGGTCAAGGCACCGTCTAACTACAATACAACTGCATGTGGCTCTGGTCCCCTGCACATGCCTGAAAAGTGGGAGTACCATCAGAGGGTTTTTGTTAGGCGCAACTTCCAAAGTCCCAGCGCCGGAGGTACGCGACTTTCTCCTGCTATTTATTTCAGCTTATCGATGAACTCGGAACACCACTTACTACAGTTCCCATAGTATATCTATCCACATCCTTGGTGATCATACGCTTCTCAAGATTCCTTTCTTAGAGCTGCGGTCATGTGAGTGTATGGATGGCCGTCAAAACCTGTTCTGCTGCAGGGTTTGAGATAAACGTCTCCGAGCCTCTCCGAATACAAGATGTAGATTTTTCGAAAGCGGTCGACCGAGGGTTGACTCATTCCTCGATTCCTGCTGGGCGAGATTGTTGTAGTAAGGTATCGTATACCAAAGGTTGCCCTCCTCAGACTATGAAGAACATCGGGAATGCTGGAGAGAGAGCTAAGCACATGCCTGGCTTGGTACTGGGGCTGTATGAGGCGGCCGGTAGTGAGAGGAAGAATGTCAGAGGATCCAACGACGAAGGGACCACCCAACCCCCGCTTGTTCGACGAAGTCACCTGTTGGGGAGACGCGTCAGGTGGCCCGCTGATCACGGTTCCATCGTCATTCTCATGCTCTGTCCCGGGCCTTCTGTCGCTTCAAAGTAACCAGTCCTACCACGTACTAGAGCTGGACATGCAACGGGCACCCCCGCGATCAAAAATCTAATCTTTGATTCCCTCATTCGGGTCGGCACGAGTCAAAGTTCGACCTCAGCGCATGCATAAATTTAAAATGATGGGTCTTCCCCTCGGGCCCTCCTTTTAGACGTATTTTCCTTGTGACAGCTACGTTATGCCGGTGACACCAAATTGATGAACATGGCGATTTGCCATGCCAGCTGCGAGCCTATAGAGGCTGATCGGTCTCAATTTTGGTAAAAAAAAAAAAAAAGCAGCGAACGGTGCGGTGGAACGAGTTCAAAGTTCCTCCCGGGGCGACAAGTCGATTATCTTTCCTTTCACAACTGACAATTCCGTCTTCAGCCCAACACTCTACGTACCCGGAGGGAACAAAGGAATCTTTCTCTATGCAGCACTCGGGTGTCTTACTCTCGCTTGGCTCTCACGCCCTGTCTCATTCCTACCATCGGCAACCCATGAATTACCGGTACCCCCCCCCCCCCTACTATCACAAGTCCCTGTCCCTCCCCCACTCTGTCCGCGATCTACCATCAGCCTCGTCGCAAGTATCCCACGTGTCCCACTTACCCCGTGGCCGACACTCCCGAGATGAGCCGATACTGATGTCCCTTTCCCTGCCTCCTCGTCTTGCTTGCTTCCCCACATGATCTGCGTCGCCCTGTCAAAACTCCAATTTCGGCATCCTCGCGCCACGTAGCACCGTCGCCACCGACGTCGAGTATGCGCTCATGGTCACTTCCTGTCCCTCCTTACTTCATCAGCGTCAAAACCGCGATTGCCCGCTATTCTCGCCCCTCGCCCCTCCCCTTGATCCCGCTAAGGCTGTTGCTTGTTGTTTTACCGCGTCAATATCTTCGCTCTCTCGGCTTGTACCCCCTTTTCGCAGCCGGTGGCACCCGAAAAATGTAATGTATAATGCCTCCAAGCTGTTCTAGGTCATCATGTCGTGACGCATGTGAGATACAGTACATGGCAAACATCACACGGGACTGGGAGTAAAGCAAACGAGTGACACGGACTACCACTGAACTTGACCGTGATGCTTACATGTTAGTGCCTTTAAAGCCCAGCCCATGACTGATCAAGAGACCGAGCGTCGCATAGTCCTGATGACGGTGCATGGGGGACAGATTAGAGTCTCGGGGAGAGGAAACAGATTAAATAACTCAGCACGGTACTATAGCGAGAAAAAAAAAACAAATACTAGTAGAACGGGAGTACAACGACTGGACACAATAAGCGTGAGGTACGCAAGCTTGGACGAGACGATAGGAAACATAGCATAATTGGCACACGAAGGCACCGCGCACGCGAATCGAATCTCCACCAGCCAGCATCAATCGAAAGAAAACCCTGCGCGTCGGTCGACATAGTAAATTCTGCAACGCCACGTGCACAATCGATTGATTCTTACCGGCTTGACCTCGATCCACAGAAAGCTATGCCCCAGTCCCCCCGCCTTGACCGTGAACGTTCTCCCGCTCCCGATTTCGGTCTGACGGATTCCGGCCTGACAAGAAATCGTCCATCCGACGATGTAAGCTTGCGTTCTCCACACGGTCAATCGGGAGGAACCCTCCTCGCCGCGACGCCGCGACGAAGCATTATCGTCGTCGTTGCAGATGAATTTGAGCTGGGCCGACGAGAACCGGAGTGTCTTCTCGAGCACGACTTCATTTGCCGACACGCCGTTGTCGAGAGTGACTGGAGTGGGGCCTTTCTTGACTCCGTTTGGCGTCGGTGCGATAATTCCATAGTCCCACTTTGGATTGGGATTTGACGATGTAACCTCAGAACCGACGGCTGGACTGTCTAGCGACTTGACTTGCTGAATAAAGTTGTAGCGTTGTAAACAACCGTCTAGATCGTTCTTAATCGTCAAGAGAGCGTTCTGTGACTCCCTAAATGAGCCGTCATTATTGATGAATAAGGGTCGCCCTTCGTTGAATGTCTTGAGTTCCCTCTCAATCCTTTCTGTTCTATCCTGGTTGCAGGCGGGGTGGAACCGTAACCGTTCCAGCTCCGATGCCATAATCTCCAGTTTTTGTACTTCACGAAATTTTGTCGGCGCTATATCCACGCTCTTCGGTAGTGAAATGTAGAGGTGACTGTAGCATAGCACCCATCAAAGCCAGATATGATTGTTGATCAAGCACTACACACCTATAGTGTCTAAGAACAGCGATCACTCTCATTCCACTTGGCGGTTTATTTTGTAAACCATTCGCCATCTTGATGACATCGTCGATGGTAACACCATCACGGCTAGGGCCAGGGCCCATGACTTGGAAGTCACAGCCAGATTGCGAGACACGTGCTGTCCCGTTGAACTGGAATTCGGATATCGTGGTGCTTCTGGCATGGCTTACACCTGCTTCTACAACATTTTTCCAAGCAAGTTTTGCATTTTCTTCGGTCCGCTTCGTATACTGTCCTTTCGACGTGCTATCGAACCAATAAAATCAGCTCAGATATCAGGTGCATTCTACAGAGTGGCAGCTCACTGGCATCCAATGAGCGCACTGAACATGAACTGACGTTGGTAACCAGCGATGAAATAGTCGCCATACTGGTCACGGAATTTGCGTGGCGATTGTTCTAGTAGCTTTCTGGCGCTGTTCGTAAGTCTAAGCTCGTTCGTGGTGAGCATCTCGAACGGGTATTCGCCTGAGATATAGTGCTCGATCATGAAGGAGGTTTCGGAGTCACTTCTTCTGATCTCGCGGGAGGATGATGCCTCGAGTATAAGCGGAGAATGAGTGTTTATGGTACCCTGTGCGTGAAATCTACACTTCTTGGATATTTCATGTTGACCGTTGACTATCTTCAAGCTTGATTCTCGGCTTTGCAGACTCTGGGCTTCACCGACCTGGAGAGACCGTATGCCTTCAAAGGGGGATAGTTTGACATCGCCATCCAGAGCGTCGACCCCTTCACCGAGCACATACGTGTCAAGCCACGGCACCTTGACTTGTGAGTCGAGATTTGTATGTGAAGGAGGATTACTAGTTGCCTATTAGGAAAAGTAACCGTGAGTTTCTTGAGGGTTGCCGCGGAGGGGGGGGAAGGCAAATGAATCGCTCACCTCAGATGACCTTCTTGCACTCATCTGTGAGTCCTTGCGGAAGAAGAGCTCTTATCGAGTCCTCAAGAGTCTCGTACACCCAGACACTATTTCAATCTCCGATCGAGGTAGCTCCAAGGAACAAGGAAGGGCCACAGGACTCACTACAGTCGAAATTCTCATAATGCATAATCGTTCACCCTTTCTTTTTCCCCCAAGTAACCTCGCTCAAAAAATGCCATGGCTGTGGTGACAATCTATGTCTACCCATCATATCTGAGCCATGAGTGAAGAATCAGAAGCAACCCAATTTCTAAGCGCCCGATGCGTTATGAGAATTTCGACTGTACAAAAAAGGTTACCTCAATTTGGCCCGGGTATAGAGTATTAAAGAAGGGGGCCAACTGAAACTTGAACGCAGCTGGCCGTGCAGACGTGGTGGATCTCTCGAGAGAAAGAAAAAGGATTATTTATAGATCACAATCTTCTTCACTTACCCGAAAGCGAAGCCGCGTGACGTCATACTCATCGTGAGATCAAGCAAAAACCTTCTCGGGCTAATAAATCCCTGTTATGTTTTTGCGCGTAAATAAAATGAGGACAAACAAAAAAATGATCAGCAATGCGAGAAAGGGATCAGCAAAAAACTTTCAGCTTTTTTGACAAAACGATGCAGGAGTAGTAGCAGAGGGTAGAGATAGGAGCGAGGCAAAAGCTATGATACAGAAAAGGATGTAAGAGAGGGGAGTGGGATAATGAGGAATAAGATCAGTTAGTAGTAGAGGGTGGTGGTCGTAGAGATGGGAAAAGGAAATGGGGATAGGGATGGGAGGGTCCGTGAGAAGAGCTCAAGAGGAGGGACGACGGCCCAAAGAATCCCAAGACCTTGGAAGGTGTGGGGGGACAGGCTGCGGGTGGGAGAACTAGGGCGACCAAAAAAAAAGAGTAGAGGGTGCGTAGATTAAGATATCAAAGCGGAGCAGCACAAATAGTACAGTTTGAGAGTTGAATGAAAGAGAGAGAGCACATCGTAGAAGAGCGAGAGAGAGAAATCAGACACACGGACAACCGGGTATGGATAGTATGGCGACGACGACGCGATATATATCCTTTGCTGTGAATGCTCCAAGAACCAGTGGAGCCAACAAAAGCCCCAGATCTAAGATAGAAGGGGTGACACCAGTGCATGTACGGTACGTGCGGATATTGGTGAGAGAAAGTAGTAGGGGGAGAGGTGGGGCAAAGCATACGAGAGCGAGGAGATAACGACGAAAGCTGCAGTTTGGCGCGGGAAACAAAATTGGATGAGATTGAAAAACGATGGTATACATGTGACTGTGTGAGATGATGATGTGTCGTGACAATGGGGACAAAGGGTTTGCGGTTGCGAGTGTAAGAGAGCATGTGCGTGAGTGGCCAAAATAGACTGACGGGATCGACGAGGGGAGGGTAAAATTTACGCCACCACCTGATTGGGAGAGGCGGCGCAGCTAGGAATAGGAGAGGCGAGTCGCGAAACTGCTGCCATGGGCACCTTCCAACTACCTCCAACCCGGCGGGCGTTCGAGTTGCCAGCGCCGCGCGGTGGCACGTAGGGGTGCTTTGGTGCCGGAGATGAGGGTGTCTGCTGCCTAGAGGCGGGCGATGGAGTTGCAACATAGAAAGACGGCATTGGGCTATCGACACTCTGAGAGTGAGAGTGCAAGCTGGGAGTCCCCGAGCTACTCTGCGACGGCGGAGAGAGATCCACGGTGGCTGTGCTTTGGTCCTCCCCACGTGCCTGCAGGGTGGGGGGGACGTCTGTGTGTTCTTGTGAGGCAGGACCTCCAAAGTCCTTTACAAAGTCGTCAAAGTTGAAAGCCTGAGCAGAGTCCATCGGTGCCGGATCGGATGATGATGGGGAAATGTTCTCCGGGAGCTGTGATTGTGTAAGCGTATTGATGGCCGCCAGGAGCTGTTCTGCCGTTGGGTTTGACATGAACATCTCCGGGTCTTCTCCGAGAACGCGGAGGGGATAGTCGAAAGCAGCGGACCCACACAACGGAGAAGGATACGTCCCCATACCGATATCAATCGTACCAGGTGGCGGCGCAACGAGACCATCATTAACGGATCCTTGTTGAAAGGAACCAGAGCATCCGGTTCCGTAGAGACCTGCGAGGGTTGACGCGTTTCTCGATTCCTGCAGGGCGAGATTGTCGTAGTAAGGCATGGTATACCAAAGGTCACCCTCGCCAATCTATGAAGAACATTAGGAAGGCCGGGGAGAGATGCGTGAGAGCGAACACATGCCTGTTTTGGTATTTGAGGAAGGGTCTGCAGCCAGTCAGGGAGTGAGACGTCTTGAGAAGGGTCGATGAACGTTGTGGGAGGATCCGATGACGAAGGGTTCCAACCCCTGGGAGGGCTCGGCAGTGACGGGGGATGCATGGGGCGAAGTAAGAACGCGGGTTGGGAGGTTTCGGATGGCACAGTATCACCGAGAGGGGACGATTCGTGCGACGATGGATCTTGAAAGTCGACTAATGGGAAGTGCAGATCGGGAGACGCGTCGGGTGACACACGCGTCGACCCGAGGCTGACACCCGGTTGTTCGAGAGGTGTTGCAGATGAGGGCGATGAAGGCGATGAAATGGTCGGAGAGGCAGATGGAGCGTGGGGGAGGACGTGCTTGATGATAAGGGGGGCGGATAGGTTGAATGTCGTCGACGAGGTGGCGGGGGGCGGGTAGGGCGCGACGCGTCCACGCACCCGACGGCCGACACGCTCCAGTTCCTTCGCTTGCCTCCTTTCTTCGCGAATCCGATCCCTGTCCGCCTTCTTCATGGGTGCGAAGCGGTAATTGGGGTACAGACGCGCGTGCTCGGCCTTGGCCTTCTCGGCGCGCTGCTCGTAGAAATTGCGTACTTCCTCCGACTCTTTCTTCCATTCGGCCGCGATGATCTTTGAGACTTGGGCCTGGGTCAGTTTCGACTGACCCACGGGGGGCGGGGGCAGTTCTTGAAGCTTGTCTGAGCGGTAGAGGATCCAGGCATTGGGTGGTCTTGGGGGCTGGGCGCCTGCGCCTGCTTTGTTTCGCACGACACCCGACATGGGAATATTTTGGGAATCGGGAGTGATTAGAGATGGGATGAGTGTGGAGTTTGATATTGGAGGTAATGGTGTAGGACTGATAGGCTCAATGGATGTCTGGAGAAAAGGAACCATGAGGGAAGCTGGATCCATTTTGTACGAAGCACTGCGGTAGGTGGTGGATGATCGAGGACACGCTTTCTCGGTAGTGTGGCCACGAGTAGTACTTGTGGAAGCTGCCACAAGAGAAAGCGGAGAGGGTTGGAAGAGAGATGGTGGAAAAAGAGGAAGAAGGGTCAGTGAGGATGCATTCGAGGTTGGACACGAGAGTCAAAGCCAGACGGGGAACGCCACCGAACTGAGCTGGCCGGGACGGGACAATAGGCTCTCCACACCGATGGCTCGCCTTTTTTGTCCAACTGCGAATCATTCCACAACATACTCGCTCTCAATTCAATATCCCCCGTTCCTGATCTCTGATCCCGCTAGCATCTACACGTATCTACATGGATCCATACCCACAAACATTTCCCCAGTAACTATCCCGCCCCGTCTACCTCCTCACTCCAACCTTGTTCGGACGAATGCGTTTCAGTTCGCTGGTACCAGTGTCCACTTTCCCATGCCAACTCAGCTTCCATCCGACTATGCCCACGTTGTCCCAGAGGAAATGAACCTAAACGCCTCGCCGTTACATTGTCCATTGTTCGCAATTTTTGGCCAAGGCGATGGAGCGCCTCGTGTACCTTGGCGCTCACATCGAAACCGTCTCTCGACCGCGGGGATCATACTATCTTCTCCTTACCGCTTACCGAGTCGACTCCCACCGTCACGTCGGCAACCTTTGTTCCGTGGGGTTCAAAGCTCAATATATCCCTGATTTCAATCTTGGCACCACAGTATATCAACCTGTGTGAGTTTTTTTGAGCAGAAAATTGACAGAGACAATGTCGCCGGCTGCGTGCTGTCACGTCACAGGTCTGTCACGGTTGTTGCAGAGTTTGACGAAGTGGTATATACTGAGAAGTATATGTAGAATAGTATCTAATTCCATGTCCAGGTGGGGGAGGATGTAGCTGGAGGTGATTGAAAGTCAAGTCATTCTTGTGGAGGACTGGCACTGCGGCTGCCGACTAAGCCTGTGATGCGGAAAAGTGAATTTGGCATGTGTGACCAATCGTGACAATGGGTGATCAAATGTGACCAGTCATGTGACTGCCGACTTGACGCGGTGCCGACTGTGCGCAGACTTGACTCATGTCCTGTTTCCCGTGCCGTATGATGCCAACCTGTATTTAAACACTACAGTATGCGTGATAAATATTAATGTTGCAGAGTATAAACAGAGAAAGGGTCATCCGTCCAAAGAGAGAGTAGCAACCACAACAGAAAAGAAAAGGAAAAAAAAAAAAAAGGCACGACAATATTCCACATCCACAGTAGTAGTGTATCATCACACGCGCAACAACGCCTTGCGCGCCTCCTCCCCGGCCCTCCGCACAACGGACGATCGCGCGACCAAGCCAACAGCCGTACCCTTTGCGCCCGCGGGGCCCGCCCCCGCGGCCTTCGCGCTATTCGCCGCGGCCGCCGCGCGCAAAAGGTTAGCACCGCTCGGCCGTTTCACGCGCGTCATCGTCGTGTGCT
Organism: Russula compacta; assembly: GCA_022376555.1. Classification (NCBI taxonomy): domain Eukaryota; kingdom Fungi; phylum Basidiomycota; class Agaricomycetes; order Russulales; family Russulaceae; genus Russula; species Russula compacta. The sequence goes on from WTXH01000224.1 coordinate 34,094, forward strand.
AGTCCCCGACACCATCACCATCCCCGTCGTCCCGCCGGCCCCCCGCTCCCGCTCGACGCGCCGCAGAACGGGCTCGGCAGGCTCTCCTCGTCTCGTAGGTCATATACCGGCGCTGGGGGCCGCATGCGGGCGGTGCTGTCGCCGGAAGTAACGAGTCGGGTGCCACCGGACGAGGAAGAATAAGAAGAGGAGGAGGACGAGGAGGAGGACGAAGAAGCAGCACTTGTTGTCGTTGCTGTTGTGTGGTTATCGTCAAGTCCTCCTCCAGCTCTGGGGTATCTGCCGCCGATGCTTCGGCTCGTTTCGCGTGCGCTCGGGAGGACACGGATGGACGGCGCAGGCGGTTGGTCCGCTGGCCGGGGGGAGCGGGGGCCGTGCGTGAAGGCACGGGCGCGGATGCAGCTTGGGATGGCGCTTGCGTCGACGACGACGCGCCGACGGACCTGCACTTCGACGGGGACTTCGCCACGGCCGGATTGGCGCGCGCCCAGGTTGACGCAGATGCTGAGCCCGAGCCTGAGCCCGAGCCTCGGTCTGGGTCTGGGTCTGGGAGGCGACGGCGTCAGGCCTCCGCTTCGAGGGCGATCTTGTCAGCGTCGACCCTATCACCCGGGCATCCTCATGACTACTCCCCTCCTCATCCACCTTGTCGAAATCGAATATCTTGGCAAAGCCGAGGCTGTTGCCAGTGCCCACTCTGGGCGATTCGACGAGGATGTCCATGAGCTTGGCCGGGGTTGGCGTCGCCAGGGGCTCGCCAGTCGTGGTCAGGATGACGCCTTTCATGGCAGATACAGGGGGGAACGCTGGCGGCGCCATACGATCGGCTGGCGTCTCGAAGGAACGCCGAGTTGGGCGTTTCGGAGAGGTCATATTAGGGCGAGGTGTGCATTGTGGGTCGCTGGTTAGCTGTACGAGTGGTGCAAGAATGTTCTTCACTTCTTCCAGAGGTGTCTTTTCCTTTTTCTGTCCTGAGCGGGATGTCAGAGCTTCAACCGGGTGACGATAATAAGTCATACCCTTCTGTTGGCTCTCTTCGATGGCGCGCGCCTTTTCTTCGATCTCTTCTTTCATTCGTTGAAGCTTGTCCTGCTCTGCACGCCAACGCTCCTCCAGCTCTGCCTGACACGCTGCGCGCACTGTGACCTCGTGTCTCTGCCACGCCTCGAGCAGTTCCGTCTCGCGCGCTCGCACAGCCTCCATGATCTCCTCTTCCCTCCGCTGAACGCGCGATTCGACAACTTTTTCATATTCGAGGACCGCGTGACGCAGCTCTTCTTCGCGTCTGGCAACTGCTTGTTGTACTTGACTCGCAATAGACGCAGCGAGTTCGGAGAGCTGAGCCTGGAGCGCGACGATTTGACCATCCCTCTCTGATATAGCGGCACTTTGGGCAGCCTCGTGTGCAGCGAAAACAGACTCTCGTGCGATGAGCTCGCGCTCGCGCTCAAGAAGAGCTGCTTTGTGTGCTTTCATACTATCCAGTCTGCGAGGGCGTCTATGGTCATTCCCAAGCCACCAACGAAGTACTTACTGCTTTTGGGTCTCGAAAACTCTATTGGCAAACTCAAGACGCTCGTGCTGTAGTAATTGAGCTGCTGATGGTCGCATCGAGGGCTGTTCATGCTTCGGTCACCGATGACAGCAGATACAGTAACAGGCCCACATACATTGAGGTTCAACATTGCCTTGATCACACTCGAAAGCGATTGGCTGTATCCGCGGGGTAACGGGGGGATACGGCCATTACTTCCCAGGCATTAGGCATTCTAAATGGGGATCAAATGCGTGAAGCCACATACCGTATTGCCATACTCAACTCGGAATGCGTCTTTGCTTCGTGGAAGGGTGGTTTATGTGCGCATAGTTCATAGATAAGGCATCCCAACGACCAAATATCCGATTTCGAGTCGTATGCCTTCTCTTGCATTAACTCTGGTGACATGTAATATGGTGTCTGTATGGTGGCTCGTCAAGCGAAACTGACCAAAGGTGAAATACGAGGTACATACGCCGACATAGGTATTTGCGAGACTTGCTTGCGTTAGTACCTTGGATAAGCCAAAATCTCCAAGTTTTACCGAGTTGTTCTCATCGAGGAACACTATGGCACAGGCTGCTTAACGAAAAGGACGGGCAGTCGGACACTGAACGCACCGTTATCAGGTTTTAAATCTCTGTGTAGGATTGGAGCCCTTCGTTCCTTACTCTCCCCGTCACCAACCGAACTACCAGACCGTAAATTACCGTTTGGGTGGTGGCAATAATGCAATGCCAACAAAGTTTGCATAAAGTAGTGCCAGATGGTCTCCTCTGGAATTAAGCGATTATGCTTCTGAGCTTGCTTAATAACGGATGACAAGTCTCCGCCTCCACAATATTCCATGAGAATGTACAGTGTCCCTGCATCGCGGTCAACATAGCGGTCATAATATTGCACGATATGTGCATGATCGAGATCCTTCAGGATGTTGCTAGCGGTGAGTCAGGCCAATTGCTTCCTGCTACAGCACAAATAACGCAGACGAACACCTCGGCGACAACTTGCTTGCGATCACGTTCATTCATGCGTTCGAAATCGATCTCTTTCCGAGCCAAGATCTATGATGTGCTCAAGAGCTGCAGAACGTTTGCGAGGAAAGATTACTCACGATCCCATCTTGTTTTCGCTTGACTTTTCGAATAATTCCAAACGACCCATTCCCAATGACGTCGAGTGGTTCATATTGGTCTAAGAAGGAAGACGTGCCGGACATTGCCAGAGCTTGAGAAGAGTGTTTTGGAGCCTTCTAAAGGTTGCAAGTCCTACAAGTGGTATGTTGACTGTTTATACGCAGCGTTGGTGCCAGTCTCAATGATTGCCTCGAGTCCGAAATGAAATGAAGATGTAGCTCGCCATTCATCACGTGATCGTGTTTGGATTTCACGTGCTTCGCATGAGCAATGGTCCATGTCGCACGTGATCCTCATACCACCTCAATCGCACTCGCACGAGTGCACGGTACGAAAGAACGGAAGGACAGAAGTACTCAGTTCATGATTATTACTTATTCTATGAGTGAGACAGCCAATGAAATGACCGCACATCTGACAAATCTCCTGAGGTAACCCAGTCAACACACTGTATGGGCATTGTATACTTGTCCCTCCAGTCGCACAATCCCCAGCCAGCGTGGGAATGTGGGCGCATGCGAGTTTGACCACTCTTACATGCGGCATAGCCAGTCTACATGTGTTTACCGGAGAAACGCCACATCATCAAATCATTCTGTCAAATTCGTTTCTTTCAACTCGACTACTAGACCGCCTAATTTTGATTACCTGCTGATCACTGCTCCCTTGAGTCCTTGACACGATTCCGTGATGCTTGGTCAACGTCAATCGCTGGAGATCCTGGCTTGCAATGGGCGATTGGTGTCTGGTGCAGACGCCAACTCCCCGACTCGGACTCGGAGTCGCCTGCACTTCACTCAGTAGTGCCTAGTTCAACCCCCGACCTCAACTCGAACACTCATAACACCTCCTGTCACTGACACTGCATATCATATTCAAGCCTCCCGTCTCAACAGCCAATTTACTGTGCCCGCGGTCAGTCAAGTTATCGGATGTGGGGCAGTCTTGGGTTTCAAGTTCGCCATAATCGCGATTGGAATCATCCATTCGTCGTTGGCGACTTTGCTTATGCTGGCAACCACGAGCAATCCATGCCGTAGGCATGGACCGAAGCTTGTGCTCATCAGAAAATAAAGCTTAGTGAACGTTCAGAGTTATTTACAGTATTAAAAAGCGCGTTCCATAGCATAGTACGCAACCCAGGGAACCCAGGAGCTGTTTCTGTGACCAGTAACCACGACCGCGATGCGCATGTGCAGGGGTCAGAACGTTTCTTGTCCCGGGATCCAAGACACGTATCATGTGGCTGCTAGGCAACTCGCTCTGTGGCCATTTGCAGTGGTGCGTACCTTACGCTCGGATGGCGCCGGGCCGTGCCAACCGGGAGCGGAGATCCAAGCATCACCATACAGCGCTGGCTGTCACACTCAACAAAAGAGGATGCTAGGGAATGCAGTTTTCTTTATCAGGGGGTTCTTGGACACTCTGTGGGAGAGTGAAAAGCGAAAGGAGTTTTAGACTCGCGGTTGCTGCTAAGGGTTAGTACAGCTTCGACCGTAGTAAGTATGACCGTATCTTCTCAATCATCATTCCGCATACATTCCGAGCGTTTTGCGAGGTTTGCGCCCTCGGCCTCAAGTTCCGCGCTCACATATTTCCAACAGCCCTGTGGCTCTACTCTTCAACTGGAGATTGAAATAGGATCTGGGTACGAGAACTGGATAATCTGATGAACTCTGCAGCGAACCCACAACGAATGGAAAGGTGAGCCGTATATCCGAGTTCTAACATCATTCAAGCATCAAGAAGCTCACAGCTAGTTTCCCTACAGCGAAATATCGATCGCCCTTGTATACGAAACTCGACCCACAAGTCCAGGCTCCATGGCTTGATACGTTCACGCTCGGTCAAGGTATCGATGCTGTCAATGGCGATTTCAAACTATCGCCCTTCAAAGGCATGAAACCTCTCAAAGTAGTTCCAGACTCCGATCTACCAGAGCGGGAATCCAGCTCGAAGATAGTTCATGGTCAACATGAAGTATCCAATAAGCATAGGTTTCACGCACATGGCACAATAAACACTTATTCTCCACTCACACTCAAGGCCTCGTTCGCCCGCGAGACGACAAGAAGTGACTTCAAAGCCTCCTTCATGATCGAGCAACTTGTCCATGGTCACTATCATTTCGAGGTGCTCGAGACGGGTAACCTTCAACTTACCGACAGGGCCAAATCGATATTGCAACGATCACCCCACAGATTCCGTGATGAGTATGGCGATTATTTCATCGTCGGGTACCAGCGTCGCTTCATGTTTAGTGCACTCATTGAATGCAAGTAAGCTCCGCTTCGTAAATGCGCCTTATATTTGAGTTGACTTGGTTAACTGGATAGCACGTCAAACAAACAATATACGAAACAGACCGAAGCAGATTTATTAGCCGCTTGGAAAGATTATTTAAGCGCAGGTGCAGGCAAACCAAAACGCATGCGACTTCGGGATTTGAGTTCATCGGGGCAGCACGTGTCTCGCAATCTGGTTGTCACTTCCAAATTATCGGCCCTAGTGGTAATAGCCCGCCGCCAAGGATGTGGTCAAGATGGTGAATGGTATTACAAAGGAACCGCCGAAGGGGACGAAAGAGATTGCTCTTCTTAGACACTATAGGTGTGTTGTGCTAGATCAACAATCATATCTTGCCCTGATGTTCTACAGTCAGCTTGGCTACTCGGCGCTGCCCAATTACGCCCCCGTATCGCCGAAAATATTTGCTGAACTCAACAATCTGGCCTTTATTGCCCGGGAGCTGGAATACTCGCGGCTCCACCCCGCCTGCAATTCAGATACAATGCGAACGATTGAGAGCGCACTGGAGAGATTCACTAAACAGCGATCCTCATTCATCGACGACAACGCTTCCCTGAAGAAGTCAGAGAGAGGACTCTTGGATGTTAAGAAACTTCTTGCTGATCGTTTTCATCGATATAACTTCATTCAGCAAGTCATTCAGGAGTCACGAAACAGTCCAGTCATTGATTCCACTGTTGAATCCTCAACTCCCGATCAGAAGTGGGTTTATGGTTTTGTCCCACGTACCATTCCACAGACAGGAATCGAGCGCCCCAAGCTTAGCAACAGCATCACAGTAGAGGAAGTTATGCTCGAAGCAGCGCCCCGGATCTCGTCTACTAACCTCACGTTCAGCTCTTATCGAACTTTTGGCTCTGTTCTTAGCAAGATAAACTCCAAATCCCAAGTAACGGTGCAAGATACCGAAGCTTATGTCGTTGGATGGACCCTTTCTTGTCGCACCCCGACCGAGGAAAAGAAAAGATTTATGGTTCAGTATGGGGGCCTGACACATGGTGGTCTGCGGATTAGGGTTAGGCCGGTAAACGAAACTGGGAGCGCCCACATGGCGTTGCAGAGTTTTCTTCGTTGACCGAGATGAGTATGTATGATATGACTTGGTTCAACAGGTGATCTATTCGATTCGCGGCGACCTCGACTGTCCGTCATAGCTTAAATTTTTTTTTCCTCTACAGTACTTTAGTGGTGTACTGTACCTGTACGTCACACTATGCCCACTCGCTGTACTCCCTATTTAGTTGTCTTCCTCAGCATGGGGACCGTGTCAGCCTCTCCAGTCTGATTACCTTCCACCTATTCCAGTCATCAACGTTGTGTATGAGATGCCGCCCGCCACCTCGGCCTACCATAGGCTTCAACGACACCAACACGTTAATATGTATCATGCATGGCCACCTGGAACGCGGAGCACCCTCAAATCCCTGCAGCTCCTAGGGGATTCGGTAAGCGGTCTCAACCGCGACAACTGACCATGAGTATGCAATCCCATCTACCTCCGCCCCCAGTTCTTACATACGGACTGGCCACTTGGTTTGACCTCTAGAGGCAGCTCAAATCGATTCTACAGCGTGTCCAGGATATGGTCATTCGCTGGATAACGAGTGCCTTTCTGCACGAGAATGTACAGTGTCCCTGCATCGCGGTCAACATAGCGGTCGTAATATTGCACAATATGTGTACGATCGAGATCATTTAGGATGTTGCTAGCGGAGTGTCAGGACAATTGCTTCCTGCTACAGCACAAACAACGCAGACGAACACCTCGGCGACAACTCGCTTGCGACCACGTTCATTCATGCGTTCGAAATCGATCTATTTCCGAGCCAAGATCTATGATGTGTTCAAGGGCTGCAGAACGCTTGCCAGGAAAAATTACTCACGATCCCATCTTGTTTTGCTTGACTTTTCGAATAATTCCGGACGACCCATTCTCGATGACGTCGAGTGGTTCATATTGGCCTAAGAAGGAAGACGTGCTGGACATTGCCAGAGCTTTGGAGATAACTTTGGAACCTTCTAAACGTTGCGAGTCCTACAAGTGCTGTATTGACTGACAAGTTTGTACGCAGCGTCGGTGCCAGTCTCAGGCTAAGGTGTCCAGAAACTGCTAGTCATCACGTGATCGTGTTGAATTTTCGCGTGTGTCGCTCAGCAAGGCTGATGTGTGTCCGTCAGCGAGGCAATGCTTGCTACATAGCGGTACAGCCAATCTACAGGTGCTTATCGCATAGTGGAGAAATGCCACATTATCAAGCCATTCGTGAAATGCGTTTCTTTCGAATCGGCTACTAGATTGCATGATTCTGATTTCTGCTGCCCACTGCTCCCTTATCACGGCTCTGTGATGCTTGGTCGACAAATCAACAAATCGATGGAAATCCTTGCAGATATGGTATCTGGCTTGCAATGGGTGACTAGTGCAGACGCTAACTCCCCGAATCGGAACTCGGAGTCGCCTGCAGATCACTCTCAGATTACCATAGAGCCATGTATCGTTCAACCACCGACCTCAACTTGAACACTCACAACAGCTCCTGATTCGGAGCCTCGCCGGTAAGCTAGTCGCATCACGTCGCATCACATAGTCAGGGTCACTGCTCTATTTTGTCCGAGTCTTCCCTGTCACTCACACCGCATATCGTATTCGAGCCTCCCGTCAACAGTCAATTCACTGTGTCCGCGGTCGGTCAAGCGATCGGATGTGGGTAGTCAGTCAACTTGGGTTTCGCCATGATCGCGATTGGGATATCCATCCATCATTGACAACCTTGCCTTGCGCTGACAATCACGGTCATCAGGAAAAGCTCAAGGAAGGCTTAATATACGTCTCTAGATCTAAATGTTTACTGGACACACTAGGTTTGCAAATGCAGGGGTTTGATAAACAGTATTGACGGCTGAGGCCGCCGGGCAAACTCACTCCGGCCCGGCAGTGCTGAGCATGACCGACAGATCTCGATCTTATCAGTCCCGCATATCTTATCATTCCGAGCGTTTTGCGAGGCCTGCGCCATCTCCACACATATTTCCAACAGTGGGGCCACTGGGCCCCTTGGTTGCTCTCTATCCTTCAATCGGAGACTGAAATAGGACCTGGGTTCGAGTCTCGATAATAGGATGAACTCTGCAGCGAACTCCCATGAGTGGAAAGGTGAGCCATACATCCGACTTCTCCAACATCATTCAAGCCCGTCTCTACAGCCTCGATCTTTACGTAAGAGACTCGACCCACAAGTCTCAACTCCATGGCTTGATACATTCGAGCTCGGTCATGGTATCGATGCTGTCAATGGCGATCCCAGACCATCGCCCTTCGAAGACATAGAACGTCACAGAGTGGTTCGAGACTCGGATCCACCAACCGTCGAGTCCGGCTCGAAGGTAGTTCATGGTCAACATGAAGTATCCAAGAAGAGCAGATTTCGCGCACAAGGCACCATAAACACTCATTCTCCACTCACACTTGAGGCCTCGTTCGCCCGTGGGACGACAAGAATTGACTCCAAAGCCTCCTTCATGATCGAGCAATTTGTCCATGGTTATTATCATTTCGACAACCTCAAAACGGGTAACCTTCGGCTTACCCACAGGGCCAAATCGCTATTGCAACGATCACCCCACAGATTCCGTGATGAGTATGGCGACTATTTCATTGTCGGGTACCAACGTCGCTTCACATTCAGTGCACTCATTGGATGCAAGTAAGCTCGCTCCGCAAAATACACCTGATGTCACAACTGATTTTTCTAACCGGATAGCACATCAAACAAACAATATACGAAACGAACTGAAGATGAAGCAAAAGCGGTCTGGCAAGGTGCTTTAGGCGCAGGTGCAGGCAAAACCAAAAAGAATACGACTTCGGACTCCCGGTTCACCGGGGAAGCACGTGTCTTGCAATCTGGTTGCGACTTCCGAATCACTGATTCTGGCCCTGGTGGTGATAAGTTTGCCATCAAGGATGTGATCAAGATGGTCAATGGTATTACGAAGGTACCCCCAAGGGGAAGGAAAGAAGTCGCTCGTCTCAGACACTATAGGTGTGTTTGTGCTAGATAAACAACCATTCGGGTCTTGATACACCCTGTTCTACAGTCAGCTCTACCCTTCACTGCCCAATACCGCCCCTATAGCGCCGAGATTATTTGATGAGCTCCATGAACTGGACGCTATGGCATCAGAATTGGAAGACTTGCGGTTCGACCCGGCCAGTAATCAGCATACAGTATCGAAGATCGAGAAGGCACTCAAGTCGTTCACTAAACGGCGATCCTCATTCGTTAACGATGGTGCCTCCCTAAAGGAGTCACAGAGCACGCTCTTGAATGTTAGGAAACTTCTACGTGATCGCTCAGACCGGTACGAGTTCATTCAACAAGTCATTGAGAAGTCACGAAACAGTCCGGCCGTCGGTTCCACGGTTGAATCCTCAAATCCTGATAAGAAGTGGGTCTATGGTTTCATCGGAGGTACCCCTCAGGCTTCACAGACCGTAGCCAAAGCTGGCAAACAGCCCGCTCGAGTCACACTTATCAACGGCATCTCAGCATATGAAGTTGTGCTCGAAGCAGCGCCCCGGTTCTCGTCCACTGACCTTATATTCACTTCTTATCAATCCTCCGGTTACGGTTACAGTGCCCTTAGCCGGGAGATGGAAAACTCCAAATCCCGGGTGACTGTGCGAGAGAAGAGAGGTTATATCGTTGGATGGACCCTTTCTTGTCGCACCCCGACCCAGGAAAAGAAAACGTTTACGGTTCAGTCTGGGGGACTGACACATGATGGTCTGCAGATTAGGGTAAGGCCGGTAAGGAGATTTCTAGCGCACAGGTTGGAAGGATCTATGTGGCGTTGCAGAATTTACTTCGTTAGGCGAGATGAGTATGTATGATACAGTATGAGTTGGTCCAACAGTCTGTTTGTAGTTGATTCGATTCCTCGGCTACCAGTTATGGTCGCTTTTTTAATTTTCTATTTTCCTGCTTTACTTTACTTCACTCCGTCTCCTGTAGTAGTTTACCTGTGCGTCACGCTATATGCCCACTCACTGTACTCCTTATTCAGTTGTCTTTGTCAGTATGGGCACCGTGCCAACACTGTGCCGACCTCTCCAGTCTGATTCCCCTTCATCTACTTCATTCATTAAGGTTGTGTATGAGATGCCGTCCGCCCCGGCCTCTACTATTGGCCACCTGTACACGGAGCACCCCCAAATCCCTGCAGCTGCTAGGGAATTCGGTAAGCGGTCGGCAACTGGCAGCTGGCATGCAATGTCATCTGCCTCCGTTCCCGGTTCTCACATACGTATTGGCCACCTGGTTTAATCTCTAGAAGCGGCTCAAATTCCACCGCGTGTCCGGGACATGCCTATTCGCTAGATTATGGGCGCCGTCTGCACAGTGCCAACGGAAATTCCCCACCGGCTGATTGTCATAGGCATGCTACCAATTCACATTCCCTTATGGACATGGACATTGTCCAAAACGACACACTCACTCTCCTCACCATTCCACGCACTTCCTAGCTTATCCAGCATCTGGGCCGGCCGTGGTACACGTCACAGCAGCCAAGTGGCCAGCAGGACTCTACCCCACCCGATTATTATCACACCACGATGTCTCTTTGACCAGACTCGTGCATGCATGTGTTACCTTTTTTTTATAAACACGGTTTTTAAAAAGAAAACAGGGTGGTAGGTTGGACATGACGGATTCTCACCTTGTCGCCATTGCACGAAGCTTGGTCAACAAAGTGCTGGAGATTTGCACTGCCTTTGGCATCCAGTTTGCAAAATGACCCGAGCATACATATTACTGTCTCTGAAGCTGGACCCGTAAGCTCCCCCAGACCACCAGACCGCCACACTTCAACGAGTGACCTCAACACCCTCAACTCTCACCGTCTCGCGAATGAGAGCCTTGCCGGTAGTTGCATTTCGTAGCCAGGGTTATCACTCTATGTGATCCGAGTCTTCCCAATTGCGCAGCCTCCATTTTATCTCAATAGTCAATTCACTGGGCACGTACAGACCCCAACTTGGAGAACCAAACATGGAAACGACTCAAGTGTGTGGGGTCAGACTCAGAGCCCATGGTGTCAGCCTTGAGTTTCCAGGTTGTGTCATGCGCATGGAATCTATGGTCATCGATGATGAGACTACTCAACTCGAGAGCGACATTCTATGTCGTACGCATCCCAACGCCAATGTCTATCGATTCGAAGATCCAGACTTCGCTCAATCTGTCCCCCGAGCCATCGATTGGACCGTGCGTGAGGGAGGGAGCTGGCAATGGTTGGGTCTGGTGCCGGCGAGAAGACGGCATTACGCGAAGTGAGTGCAAGAGAACGAACTACGTGACCTGCTAGTGTCTACATCTCCGCGTTTCCATTTTCAATGATCAGATTCTTCCCCTATCCTCCGTGAGCATCCCACTCACTCACCCACGGATGGATAGGCACTTCTTGGGAACATGCGGATATTCCCCCATCTGGTGGGCCTCTCCTGTCGCTCTCGCTCGAGTCACGTCCCATCGACGAGGCTGTATCCCTCGTCTCATTTGCACATCGGCCACGTGCATCAAGCGGGCGTTCTGCGACTATACTGCTCGGTATGGTGCCGTACGCCAGGAATATCGCGTTACGTTGCGCCAGAAGAATCTGGCCTCATACGAGACTATAAAATCCTTCATTGTCGATAAGTCATATCATGAGCGAAAGGGCGCGACCTCGCAGATTGAAGAAAGGTCGCGGATGTTCGGAGAGTTGACTGAGAACCTAGGACTCAAACCTCTCCTCGATCTTCCCTGGTGGTACTCCGAGTCAGTAAAAGGCAGACACGCCGGGCACTGGCAAGGATTGCCAAGGCGCTCCTAGGTCAAACCGAGATTCTTCTTCTTGACGAGCCTTTGAGTGCATGTTATTTCCTTCTTCTACATAAAGTCAACCTCACAAGGCCTCATTTTAGCTGGACTGGACTTTGATATTTGCCCCACTCTGCTTTCTCTTCTCCACGCGGACCATGTTTCCAATAACCCTCATATTATCATGGGCCTACGTTTGCCGAGTGGACCACTCACATCGCTTTTGTCCAAGGCGGACATGTTGAGACCGGGGACAGAGCAATGGTCTTGGAAAAGCTAAACTCACATACTCTCAAGGTTACCGGTGCAACGGCCGCCCTACACACCCAAGTTTCAAGTGCGGCAGCCACCATTTTGGTTGACATGCAGATTGTCAACGTACGATATCATGAACGACATGTGAGATGGTACTCCTCTCCCCTTGTATCTGAAATTTACCAAGTTTGGTGTATGTATTGAAAGATAAGATATCAACTAGTCTATCAGTGCCGGAGATCATTGGCATCTCCAGGGCGCGAACGGTATGTCGACCTGTTTGCTCAAGAACTTATTATAACGGGTTTCTATCCAGGTTCCGGGAAAACTACGCTTTTGTCCGTCCTGGGCGGTCATCCCCAATCTCACACCCAACGTGCGCCAACGTCTGCGCTGACGCTCATCGGCGCACCCCGCCGCACGCACGCGACCACTGAGCTCCCTGCCCATATAGGGGTCGTCTCCCCAGCGCTGTACAATGCCTGGCTGCGTGGACGCAATATGAGCGTGTGGGAGGCGATCGCTACGAGCTTCGATGACGGCTTTGTCCCGCTAGGTCCGTGCGGGCTCGGGTTCAGCCTGCACGGGGAGCTGAGCGAGCCCGAGTGTGCATGGGGGGCGGTTAGTGTCTGGGCAGTCTTGCGTGGTCTGGGGCCACATACTTGGGGGGGGGGGGGGGGGGGGCGACGCGGAGGTGGGGGCAAGTCAGCCTGAGGAGCAGTCAGTAGATGAATTCGCGCAACGGCCCTTTGCGGCGTTGGCTGCCGGGGTGCAGAGCATGGTGCTCCTGATGCACACGCATGCCGGTCGCCCGCCGCTTGAGCTGCTGGACAAGGTGTGGACCGGCATGGATGATGGCATGATTCGCGTGGCACGGGTGCATCTGAGAGGCGATGGTGTTGGGGAGGAGCAGGCTCTCGTCCAGGTCAGTCACTGGGAAGGTGAGGTGCCGTGGGGGTTGAGGATGGTGTGAAAAGGTTCAGAATAGAGGAAGGTGAAGGTGCAGTAGTTCAGTAGTGGTCAGCCCATGAGCTCATGAGCTACGAGTGCTAGTACTGTACTAACGGTAGTAGCAGTCAAGTCAGCGTGGCACTGGCATGCAGTGGTTGTTGCAAACTTGGGGCCGATGTATGTGAGTTCGGGGGCGGGCGTGGAGTCAGTACGCGCGCGCGAGAGTGCGCCAGACTCGCAGGCCTCAGCCTCAGGACGAAGGGGCTACGAAGGGGCCGCTGGGATGAATAGAGATCCTAAGAACTAGAACTGACTGTGCTCTCAAGGGATCCAAGGGGTCCAAAGGCGCTAAAAATGAGCCCGGACCAGTGCCGGTCCGCATGAACATCTTATCATTCCGCCACATATCTTATCATTCCTCCCGTTTTCCGTGATCTACGCCCTCTGCACTGCCCTCAAAAAAACGTTCCTCGTTGCTCTTGAATCGGAGATTAAAATAGAATCTGGGTACGAGTCTCGATAATGGGATCAACTCTGCAGCAAACTCACAATGAGTGGAGAGGTGAGCCGTACATCCAGCTTCTGCAACATCGTTCGATCATCAAGAAGCTCACAGCTGGTTTCCCTATAGCCAAATATCGATCCTTCCTTACATACGAAACTCGACTCACAAGTCCTAGCTCCATGGCTTGATACGTTTGAGCTGGGTCAAGGTATCGATGCTATCCATGGCGATTCCAAATCATCACCCTTCAAAGGCATGGGAGGTCTTAAGGTCGTTCCAGATTCCGATCCGCCACGCCTGGAATCCAGCTCGAAGATAGTTCATGGTCAACATGATATATCCAATAAGAGTAGATTTCACGCACAAGGCACCATTAACACTCATTCTCCACTGACAATTGAGGCCTCCTTCGCTCGTGAGATGACAAGAAGTAATTCCAAAGCCTCCTTTATGATCGAACAATTTGTCCATGGCTATTATCATTTCGAGAACCTCAACATGGATGACCTTCAACTTTCCGATAGGGCCAAATCGCTATTACAAGTATCACCCGACAAATTCCGTGATGAGTATGGCGACTATTTCATCCTCGGGTACCAACGTCGCTTCATGTTTAGTGCACTCATTGAATGCAAGTAAGCTCCGCTCCGCAAAATGCGCCTGATATCTGAGTTGATCTTGTTGACTGGATAGCACATCAAACAAACAGTATACAAGAAAGATGGAAGACGATGCAAAGGCAGTTTGGCAAGGTACTTTAGGCACAGGTGTAGGCAATACCGAAGAATATACGACTTCGGACTTCCGGTTCAGCGGGGCAGCACGTGTCTTTCAATCTGGTTGTGACTTCCAAATCACCGATTCTGGCCCTAGTGGTGATGGGGTCGCCATCAAGGATGTGATCAAGATGGTGAATGGTATTACAAAGGCACCGCCGAAGGGGAGGAAGGAGATTGCTCTGCTCAGACATTATAGGTCTGTTGTACTAGATCAACAAACATATCTTTCCCTGATGTTCTACAGTGAGCTTTACCACTCACTACCCAATAGCGCCCCTGTAGCGCCAAGAATATTTGACGAACTCCACGAACTGGACTCTATGGCCTGGGAGTTGGAACACTCACGGCTCCACCCCGCGTGCAATTGGAAAACATTGGCAACGATTAATCAGGCACTTAAGACATTCACTGAACGGCGACGCTCATTCATCGATGACGATGCTTCCCTAAAGCAGTCACAGGGAGCCTTCTTGGATGCTAAGAAACTCCTAGATAATCGTTTATTGCAATACGACTTCATCCAGCAAGTCATTGAGGAGTCACGAAATGGCCCAGTCATCGGTTCCACTGTTAAATCCTCAAATCCTGATCAGAAGTGGGTTTATGGTTTAGTCCCAGGTACCACTCCACAGACGGGAACCAGGGGCCCCACTCCAGTGGAGCTTGGAAACGGCATCTCAGGATATGAATGGTTCTCGAGGCCGCGCCTCAGTTCTCGTCGACTTACCTCACATTCACTTCTTTTAGTGCTAACCTCACTCCCGACGTCTTGGGCGACGAAGCTGTCCTAGTCTCCCAAGTGGTTGTGCCGTATATGGAAGGTTGTATCGTTGGATGGACTCTTTCTTGTCGAAGCACAGCCCGGAAAAAGAAAGCGTTCACTGTGAAGGGTGGGGGATTGCTGGAAAATGGTCTGGAGATTGAGGTGGAGCCGGTAAGAAGACATCGAGTATCCGGTTGGGAAGCATCCACGTGGCGTTGCAGAATTTACTTTGTCAGCAAAGCTATGTACAATTTTGGCATGTGACCTGATTCGAAGCGCCTGTGGTTGCCATGCATTTTTCCAACCATTCTCTTTCTCTTTCCGTAGCTACCTTACGCTATGCCACACTGCGTATTACATTAAATGCAAGCTACACTCGCTATTTTTTGTTTTTCTCGGCATGGCACCATGCTGATTTCTTCAATATATTTATATTTCATCTCCGTCTGTCCCACTGTCAGCAGTCTTATTAGATGCCTCCGCTACCCTCAGCCTCTTCAATGGCAGCAACGCACGTCGATATCATACCTACCTGCGTTGTACACAGGTCACCATCAATGCCCTGCAGCTTCTAAGGAATTCGGTAAGCGGTCTTAACTACGGCAGCTGACATGCATAGCGCTGACATACAACTCGAACTTGAATGCTGTCTGACTCCCACTCCTCACATTCGGTTTGGCCATCGGGTTTGACTGCCAGGAGCAGATCCAATCGATTGTATAGCGTATCCAGGACATTGCCATTCACTGGATAATGGGCACTTTTCTACACCATGCCAACAGAGACCCTCCACCAGCTGATCGTCATAATGGATCCTACCCATTCACATTCGCTTGTGTACACTGTCCAAAACGAAAGCGCTCACACTTCTCATGATTCCACCATCTTGTCGTCGTCAACAAAGTGCTATAGATTTGCATTACCTGTGGCATCTAGTTTGCAAAATGGCTCGAGCATACACATTACTTTCCCTGAAGCTCGTCCTGGAAACTCTCTCAGGCCGCCAGTGCACCATAGTCCACAGTTCAACTGGTGACTTCAGCATCCTCAACACTCGCCCGCTCGTGATTGAGAGCTTCACCGATAGTCGCATTTCATAGCCAGGGTCATCGATCTGTGTGATCCAAGTCTTCCCAATTGCTCAGTCTTCATTTCATCTCAATAGCGGATGCACTGGGCTCGCGACGGTCAGACAATCGGATGTGGGCCAAGCAGCCTTGCGTTTCGTGACTGTCGCGATCGTGATCACCCGTTCACTATCGAAACCCTTACCTCACCCTGGCCGTGATGATCGTCGTCAGGTAATAATTAAGCTTAAGGAGGGCTTAGTGAATGTTCAGGGACATTCGTCTCTAGATATTTACAGGACACAAGATTTTACGTAGGTTTTACTGAAGCGGCCTCAACCAATTTGCTGAGATTTTCATTAGTATATTCCGATTTCGACAAACTAGTCTGTCGACTCGGAGAAGAGGTAACAATGCACTTCTGTACGTGTAGGATTCCGACTTGGAGAACCAAACATGGAAATGAC
Source organism: Russula compacta (assembly GCA_022376555.1). NCBI lineage: Eukaryota > Fungi > Basidiomycota > Agaricomycetes > Russulales > Russulaceae > Russula > Russula compacta. The sequence goes on from WTXH01000224.1 coordinate 50,727, forward strand.
TAGAGTGAGTGGGGTCAGACTCGGGGCCCATAGTGTCAGCTTCGGGAAGAATTCCACTGAGTACAGAAGAGCGAGATAAGTATGGACAGGAAGTGGAGAGATAAAGAATGTGTACGACATGAACTCGGATCTCATCAAGTGGGTCGATTTCAGGCATATTCCGGTTAGCGTCACCTGTAGCAGGAAGACCAGACCTCTTTATTTCCCCGGTCTCGAACGAATACCTTTGAAAATTCGCACTTGTAAGGCGTGCCAACCATGCATGTGTGCCAGGGTCTAGGTCCACAACGGTATCGGCGGTACCGCCGCAATATCGACGCACGGATTCATTCTACGCATTTGAAGATATGTTTCGAGTTAACTGATTGAGCATAATGCATGGAAACCTTTCCTTGGCCAATAATGCGGGGAAGGCCACCAGAAGAAGAACGGTGGTACTATGTAGTAGGCGCCCGAGAGAAACGACGACACGAGCGTACAAAAAGGCACGATTTATTACAGGTAGTCACATGAAACAATCACTCCTATTACTGTAAGTGAACCTCTAACCACGCACCGCTACCATCGCTAGTCTGAGCGAGAGGTCATCGCTAAAACTGAGTCCTGACGCGCCACCGTCATTATCCCTTGTAATATTATCAACCACCTCCGCGAATCCTGAGGCAGCGAAGACCCGAGCAATAGCAAGATGCAGGTTGCAAAGTCTCGGATGCGGCAATTGGATTGCATTACCATAATCTCCCTTTCCAAATTCCATTTCGTCCCCATCGTTAAGTCGCATAGTCCCGTAGTAAATTTTGTCTGGCCTAACGACACGGAAATAGTATTTCACCTATTTAAGTTATATCAGAGTCAGCGATGCCGCATAGTTTCACAGCCCTCACCTCATTATCGACCGATCTAGCCTCGATGCCCCAGGCTAGGCTCATATCCATCGAAATATGTGGGTCGCCGTGCATATTTATGGCATTGGCAGGATGGTTTATGAATTGGTGGATGGTGTCTGCGCTCACTTCATTGGCAGTAAACATTTCGATCGCAGAATGCACGGGTGTCTGAATAACGTATTAATAGGCGGAGACTTGTCAGGGAAAAGGACTTTACTTGATCATGTATAGTGAAGGGAATGATGTGTGCGCAATTGTATGGTACGTTTTCCCTCCCAACAAATGAGAACCTCGTAATGAGACAGCGAGGGCCATCCCTGCGAAGGGCCTAAATGTCATTTTAGTAGCAGTCGCTGAGATTGGTACGTACAAGCTCCTTCAAAGCCGCTTGATCACGACGAACAGTCGCCGAATCCAATAACGCACTAATCTCCATGCGATGAAGATCGGGGGAAGGAGGCAAGCTATCTCGAGGGGTCCCTCCAGGAAGGTTTCTGACTGGAGAAGCAGAAATTCAGTCACTACATTCAACAGATATTACACTGCACCTTACATGCGATAACGAGATTAGTCAAGTAGTAGTCAGCGAGTTCTTTAACAAATGATATATTTCCATTGTTCTCGTTTAGTTCGCCATTCACTTCGACCGCCCAGTCATCCGGACTGACGGAGAGATCTGGAGATTCGCCGATCAGTTTGTTAACTCGAGCATAATATTTAACATAAAATGGGTCCCATACTATAGAAACGGCATCACCTGAATTTTCTACGGCGGAGTTTTCGCACTTGATAAGCTCCGTCAAGAATTGGTGAGATACTGATTCTGGAGATGGGGAATGCTCAATCAGAGCTTGCAGGAGTGTGTGAGAGGTTTGATGGTATTTGCTCCTTTGTGTATCCAGGCGCATGGCCATTCCGAAGGGCGCCACATCGTCTTTATTGGCACCTTCTTGAACATCTTGATCATATTGATTTCCCACCAACGTCAGGAGAGCTAGGGCATAAGATCGTAGTGTGTTTTGACTGCCTTCCATGATTGAAGTATGAGATGTAGGGCTGTACACCGTACCCGTCCCGTTCGCTGATCGCTGCAGAGGGTGCACGGCACGGGTGTCACTCGTTCAAACCCGTCCGTTGACGGTTGTTTACGGGAGTCGTACGAGTATATTTACATTAGATTTTTGACGTTTTGATATATTCTCTGGACCCCCCGTGACTGTAGCTAGGGCACGGCTCCGAAAATGGGTGTTTGTCACAACATCAACGTATATCGTATATCAATGCCTTGCACAGACACGTAGCACGTAGAAAGTGCGCTCGGATTGCGCCGGACCGTGCTAGCCGGGAGCGCCAGATGCCGAGGCCCCCCACAGCACATGAAGAACAACAAGTCTCCATCAGCTGGACAGACTAGAAGCACTGTTGCAGGCCTTCCTGAATGTGCACTGTAAGGTATACCTCGGATCAGCGGTGCCGGAGCGCCTGCTGAATATGTGTCCAACCTGCCAGTCTCATCTTTTCCTTTCAACTCCCAATCGCCTCCCTCGCCTCGTGTCCCTCTTTCCTCACCTCCCGTCCGCTGCCCCCGCTGCCTCCTTCGTCTCCCCCTCAAATACCGGTGCAAGATAATCGCGAGTGAATCACACTGTTTCCTCACCCTCAAGACATCCTTTTCCTCATCAAGCTCTCGCCGCCTCTCACTCCTTTCGACTACTGTCTCTCTCTCTCGACACCGGTTCAAGATACCAGCAAACTAATTGCACCACCTCCCGCCTCGCATTCTTCGCCATTCCGTCCTCTTTTTCCTTTTCTGTCTCATTCTCCCTTACCTTAGGCACCGATGATCAACCTTAGTTGCAACAGCACAGTGCCAGTACGCCCATACAATACATCCACTAGCTTGCACATCTCCATTTTTACTAACAATTTTCTTACAATTTTCCTTGTACGACAACATCGCGTACAATCGATACCGCACTTTTGTTACCCCCGGATCATAAGGGCCCCCTCTCTCAAGGATGGCATTTGCAGCATGTCAGTACAGTACCACGCTGTACGCGCTGCGGAATACAAATTCTGATTCAAAAAAAACTTTCCACTCCCGCCGCCCCTCTCTCTTTGTGACATGAGAACACGCAAACACAATGCCGAAAGGTTGAATTGTGTCAAATCTGTACTTTAGTCTTTAATATATAATCCGTTACCCGTAATACGGCCGTACAATCACTCGTACCGTACAGTCTGGGCTCAAGGCAACTTGATATAGGGTACGGGGTTGGGATGGGTAGACCCGTTTTGACCTGTCGAATATACGGCCGTACCCGTAATACGGTATAGTGAACAGCCCTATCACCCAGACGTAGCGTGGCATTCAACCAACTGAACCTGGCTGCAATTTTGGGGCCGATGTATGTGAGTTCGAGGGCGGGCGCGGAGTAGAGGTGTTGGGGATACCCTCAGTACGCCGGCGGGACTCGGGAGTGCACGAAACTCAAAACTGATTACTGAGGGGCCGCCTGGATGGCATAATAAAAATTCTAAGAACTGACCGTGCTCTAAAGGATCTATCTGAGTTGAGACAAATGTCTCATATCAGAGGTGCTGAATGAGCATCCGGAGCGCCGGTCCGCGATTACATCTTATCATTTCTTATCATTCCTCTCGTCTTCCGTGGTCTACGCCCTGCACCGCCCTCACAAAACGTTGCTTGTTGCCCTAAATCGGAGATTAAAATAGGATCCGGGTACGAGTCTCGATAATAGGATGAACTCTGCAGCGAACTCACAATGAGTGGAAAGGTGAGCCGTACATCCAGCTTCTGCAACATCGTTCAATCATCAAGAAGCTCACAGCTAGTTTCCCTTCAGCCGAATATTGATCCTTCCTTACACACGAAACTCGATCCCCAAGTCCTGACTCCATGGCTTGATACGTTTGAGCTGGGTCAAGGTATCGATGCTGTCAATGGCAATTCCAAATCATCACCCTTCAAGGACATAGAACGTCTCAAAGTAGCTCCTGACTCCGATCCACCACGCCTCGAATCCAGCTCGAAGATAGTTCATGGTCAACATGAAGTATCTGCGAAGCGTAGATTTCACGCACAAGGCACCATTAACACCCATTCTCCACTGACAATCGAAGCCTCATTCGCCCGCGAGATGACAAGAAGTGACTCTAAAGCCTCCTTCATGATCGAGCAATTCGCCCATGGTTATTATCATTTTGAGAAGCTCAACGTGAATGGCCTTCACCTCACCGACAGGGCCAAATCTCTATTACAACGATCACCCGACAAATTCCGTGATGAGTATGGTGATTACTTCATAGTCGGGTACCAGCGTCGCTTCGTGTTCAGTGCACTCATTGGATGCAAGTAAGCTCCGCCCCGCAAAATGCGCCTGATATCCGAGCTGATTTTCTTAACTGGATAGCACATCGAACAAACAACATACGAAACAGACTGAAGAGGACGCGAAAGTAGTTTGGCAAGGTACTTTAGGAGCAGGTGCAGGCAAAACCAAAAAGCATACGACTTCGGACTTCCGGTTCAGCGGGGCAGCACGTGTCTTTCAATCTGGTTGTGACTTCCAAATCGCCGATTCTGGCCCCACTAGTGGTGGTGATAGGGTCGCCATCAAGGATGTGATCAAGATGGTGAATGGTATTACAAAGGCACCGCCGAAGGGAAGGAAAGAGATTGCTCTTCTCAGACACTATAGGTGTGTTGTGCTAGATCAATAATCACATCTCGCCCTGATGTTCTACAGTCAGCTTTACCACTTGCTGCCCAATAGTGCCCCTGTATCGCCGAGAATATTTGATGAACTCCACAAACTGGACTCGATGGCCTGGGAGCTAGAACAGTCGCGGTTCCATCCCGCCTCCAATTGGGATGCAATACGAACGATTGAGAGGGCACTTAAGACATTCACTGATCGGCGATCCTCATTCATCCACGACAACGCTTCCTTAAAGGCGTCACAGAGAACTTTCTTGAATGTTAAGAAACTTCTAGATGATCGCTTACGTCGGTACAACTTCATTCAACAAGTCATTGAGGAGTCACGAAATGGTCCAGCCATCGGTTCCACGATTGAATCGTCAAATCCCGATCAGAAGTGGGTTTATGGTTTTGTCCCAGGTACCACTCCACAGACAGGAACCAAGGGCCCCATTCCTGTCGAGCTTAGGAACGGCATCTCTGGATATGAAGTCATGCTCGAGGCAGCGCCTTGGTTCTCGTCGACTGACCTCACATTCAGTTCTTCTCAAGCTCCTCGCACCGTTGGTCCCTTGGACATGCAACCCTCCCAAGTGACTGTTTCAAATACGGCAGTTTATATCGTTGGATGGACTCTTTCTTGTCGGACCACAACCCGGGAAAAGAAAGCGTTCACTGTCAAGCTTGGGGGACTGACCGGAGGTGATCTGGAGATTGAGGTGAAGCCGGTAAGAAAACTTCGAGCAACCGGTTGGGGAGCATCCACGTGGCGTTGCAGAATTTACTATGTCAACCAATTAGAGTACGATTTTGTTTGATGGCAGGTGAACCGATTCGCGGCGCCCATGGGGTGCCAATTATGTTCCTCAGTACTGTACCAATTTTTTCTGTAGCTCGTATACTTTAGCTTTATGCTATGCCCACTCTGCATTACTCTCAACTGTACTTGTCATTTTTTTACCGCGCTGACTTCTCAGATATGATTCGTCTCCATTTGCCCCACCTCAGCAGTGCTATTAGACACTATCCGCTACCTTCGGTCTCTTCAATGGCAGAGTCGGCAGCAGATGCGCATGCGCGAGTGTATGTAATTTCATGTCCAGGTGGAAGGGGATATACCTGTAGGTGTGAATCATAAGGCGCGGTGGGGCATGGCGCAAGGCCAAAATGACATCTGAGGATCATAGGGAGGCCATATGATGCACTTTATTTGTGAGAAGATGGTGGGTCGGCGGCGGCTTTTAACAAGACGGGGGCTGCGACTGCGCAACATGGTCTGACACGACTTCCTATGACCGACTGCATTCGATTCTTATATTCCAGGTCTTAATTGAAGCCCTTTACTGTAACTTTGTCAACTCGCTGTGGACAAAAATGGTGAGCCATTGGTGTCACCAAGTCTATGGCATTCCCCATCTCTGACTTGACATCAGGAAAAGTGTTGGTACTTTGTCTTTTCAAAATTGTCTTATTTGTGCCTTTTTGTACTTTGTCTTTCAAATGTGTCTTTCTTTGTCCTTTCTGTACTTTATCTTTTAGGCCCTGGACAGCACCAGGAAAATCCCAGGAAAATCCTCAAATGTTTTGCTTTGGGGTTTTCTGGAGATCACGTGCATGACAGGGGTGTCCATTCATGACATCACACAATCATTTTGGCAAAATGAAAATGCGTGATGCATGTGACCTGATGTATGTGATGGGTGATGGGTGGGAATGGGAATTCTCAGATTCTCAGGAGTTCCTTGTGTTTCTCTTGACTATCATCATGCAAATGCATACCACAGCAAGAAAGGGGCATGGCAGGAAGATGTTTGCAACTCCAAATTTGCGACTCCACTGCTGACCATGATGACAACTGAGAGGTGAGCTCACAGTCACATGCATCACACATCATGCATCATGCATCACGCATTTTTGTTTTGCCAAAATGAATGTGTGATGTCATGAATGGACACCCCTGTCATGCACATGATCTCCAGAAAACCCCAAAGCAAAACATTTGAGGATTTTCCTGGGATTTTCCCAGTGCTGTCCAGGGCCTTATAAAATTACATGTACTTTTCCTCCCAACTATTATGACTTTGTTAAAGCATGGAATGACTTATTTTGAGCATAGAATGACTTTTTGAATGTATAGTGACTTTTTATTGACTTTTTGAAACATATCATGGCATTCTGGAACATATGATGACTTTTTTTCCTGCTTCCATTAATGTGCACCTCGGGGTACAGAACCCCATGTAGCACAGATGCGTTCTGTGGAGCTTTCAGAGGTACACAAGAAAGGTAGAGGAGAAGAGGGGTGCAGGCACACTCAACAGGTCTACATTTGCAGCAATCAAAAAGGGTAAGTTTATATACATCCAGACTTGTAGCTAAAGTGGCTGTCCAAGACACAT